>JAXIVH010000030.1:3345866-3368879 GCA_036785325.1 Urophycis tenuis
TTTGGGATTTAACTGCTTGTTGCACCTTTGGTGTTTCATTAGACACCACATACTTCAAACATCTAGAACAATGAGCTACATTTGTGTTTGGACAACATCACATTAACAACATCGCATGACGGCGGCTGACCTGCCGTACATTGTTTAGCTGTTAGCGTAAATGTGGTTCCACGCCGAGAGAGTAGACACATATTCTATGATGTCCTTTTGAAGCCAAACTGCAATTAACGCAGTTTGGTTTTAATGAATAAATTACCGGAGAAATCCACGTGGCTTGTTATGACATAAATCACTGGTTACCCCGAGACACTTGGTAGACGGGACAGATTTGGTTGTGACCACAGCGACAAAAACAAACCTATGCAGAAAGAAAAAAAAAAAACACCTCAGTTGATTTCAATAAGGCACATTTATTTGACACAATGCATTCATTTATTTCATTCATCTTAAACGTCCAAGGGAAAAGCAGTCAAACGTGTCGCCTCCATTTTCAATCAGTCACACATTCCCGGTCGCGGTGGTACCCCGGAGCCAGACACAACAGTGGCTCTCCAAGTGCCGCTGAGCCAAAGACCCCTCATCCAGATTAACACTTTGTATGAGCAATTAATTAGCTAGTCTGTAATTAGCATGCCGTCGTGTGCAAACTAGGCGGGAAGTAATTGAAAGGTTTTCATCCGCAGCCCAGTATGTCTTCTGTTCTTCTGTATGTGTGTTTGACTATACTGTGTGTGTGTGTATGTGTGTGTGTGTGTGTGTGTGTGTGTGTGTGTGTGTGTGTGTGTGTGTACGTGTGTGTGTGTACGTGTGTGTGTGTTCCCCAAGGCCTCATTACCGCAGCCGAGGGATGACAGCCAGCATGGTCGCAGATATGGAGATTCAAGGGTTAGGATGGGGGTAACACCGCTGTGTGTGCCCCCCCCCCCACACCCCCCACCCCCCCTTCAGATTTTCAATAATCCCAAGGCCCCCTCTTGGTTGATAGGTCTAATGGCCAAGTTCCACATTCCCACATGGGTTTCAATGGAACATTTGAGGATGCTTTGTGAGCCCCTTCCTGGAGGGCTAAAGCCCCCCCAAATTGATAATTGAAGTAGACTTTCATGCCCTGATTCATACAAAAGGGACCAGAGGTCTCTAGCTTACTCCCAGGTCATTTTAGGCCCCATAACTTGGATGTTTTTTTTGTTTTAATCTTACATGTCATTGAGGCACCATGTCATGTAAAAGAGACCAGACATCTTTATGGTATTCTGAAACCATTCTCGTGGGGGTGGTGGGCTGCAACCACAGGGGTTGTGGACATTGGGGTACAAGGGGACCCCCCCCCCCCCTACAACTGAGACCATGACAGGGGTCCAGGCCGTTAACCCTGGGCCACGGTAATGAGGCCTAGGGGAACAAACACACACACAAACACCCCACCCACACACACACACACACACACACACACACACACACACACACACACACACAGACACACACACACACACACACACACACACACACACACACACACACACACACACACACACACACACACACACACAGGAGAGATAGGTCAGACAGATAGCTGCGGACCACCAAAGGTTTTTGTTGCTGCATGATTTACACATGATGACATGCTAAGTAAACACTAGCTAACTAATTGTTCATCCAAAACTTTTAATACTGTGTCAATTTTCTAGGGAGCTGACTTTGAAAATGGAGCCTAACTTAAGAGCATACTAGACTATTCCATCTACTCACAAGCAGTAAAGTATTATCTACATGAAAATGTGGATAATGGAAATCAATTCCACATTCCAAGTTCATAAATTAAAGAATTATCAATGTGGTTCTCTACTCCTTATTTCAATAAATGTGCCGCTTGCCATGATCATTACACACAACAGAAACAGGACAGGTCAATACACAATGAGGATGTGGAATGACCTCTCAGGCTTGAGAGGTCATTGCCTCTGCAGCATTACAGGAGGCACTGTTGTGTCTGGTGCTGAGGTAAGATGATATAGGTAAGGTAAGTGACATAAGTGAATGACTGGAACATGAGGCTACAGGTTTGGCTGTGTTCTGTTGTGTAAAATGAAAGAAATACATGAATGAATTGTGTCATATAAACATGCCTCGTTGAAGTCAATGAGCTTGGTGATTTTGTAGTCACAGAAAGGTTATTGGTGGTATAACTATCCAATCTGTCTCAGAGTTAAGTAAGTAGCACTCAGAGAGTGATCAAAGAGACCAGTCACGTAAACGGCGTTAATTGCGGTTTGGATTCAAAAGGCACCTTAGATGATGAGTGTTTTTCTAGCCAGCAGAACCTAGCTCACTCAAAGAAAGCTAGAAGATGAGAAAGTGAGTAAAAAATGACTAAAGTCTTTTTCTTTAAATGGGTAAAGGACTGAAATGTGCTATGAATGAACCTCTCATCACAGTGTCCACTTCATCATCACAGGAACCAAAAACCAATAATTTAGGCGGTTCTTAAGAATATTGTGTTCATATGTGTTCATGTATAACAAACCTGAAATATGTATACATATTACATTACATGTATTTTGTATTCCTAAAGCAACATACAGTAAGTGCATTCAACGATGAAGATATAACCCAAAAAATGCAAGAAGCAAGTACGTAGAAATACATAAAATAGCATGTCACAGAAAATAAAGGTAGAACCATAGGCCTAGAGCAAGTACATAGTGTATATGCATTTATACAAGAGCTGGGGGGCTTGGGGTTTCTGAACAAAAATGTAGCTCATTGTTCCACCATTGAAATATGGGGAGTGTCATAAAATATATAATTCAAGTTATTATCAAAACCATAAAATTGCATACCCCCTTATCCCCTCAAAACCCCAAAAGCTCATTGAAAAGCACCAGGAGCAGTTAAAACTAACTACGTTAATATACATGTATCATCTTGTATTGTTAATGTAATACATATTTGTGGTTGATTGAACTTATCCTTGGTTTGCAGAAAATAGCTGCAAACCAGAGAGGAACATGGATCCTGAAGGCTACTTGGCGGACAAAAGGCCAGTTACTTTCATGCCCGAGACCATATCAATAGACTGAACTTGTGGAAGTGGCGTTGGGTGAACTATTTAGCCTCCTATCATAAAAAGGCAGTTGGCTTGGGATCTATTTAGCTTGTTATCATAGCACGGCAAATGATTGGACAACGTAGTGTTGAAGACATAAAAACTAGGTGTAATGGTACTGGTTCATGCAGTGGAGGTTGGTGAGTTTAGAAATTGGGGATTTTGTTGATTGAGCATTATTTCATCAGTTAAATATTGTTTTCTCATCCAAAAGGCCACACTCTTCATGATCCCATGATGTATTCTGTAAAAGAACACACACAGATAAAAAGCAAAACATGTACTAGTGATATTTTCAGTATACATAGGCATCTTTATATAAAAGTTGTATGTTTTCTGTTTAATTTCATTCTGTCCTGTATTAACAGGTTTCGTATTCCCCTGACCTTCCATTGGTATTGAATAAGAATCCTGCAGAAAATAACTTAAGCCTTAAAGAAGTCACCTTCTGTTTTGTACGGGTAGTCCAATGGACTACCCGACTTTATTTTAGAAATAAGTCTATATTTAAGGGCCATACTAAAAGTAATGTCGCTCTGAGCACAAAATCCTCAAAATAAGTTCTCCTGGAGGAGAGATTAAGGGCAACCAGGCCAATATTGTCTGATGCCAAGCTAAGCAGCTGTCAAACCAGTCAACACACACACACGCGTTAATGCAACACCACAGCTGTGGGGAGGTGCAGTTGAACGTGTGCCTGTTGGTATGGCCTGTCTGTGTGCGATGTGGGGTTGCACCCAACGGAGCATGTTTCATGACGGAGAAGCCTACATGGTGTTGTTGTGTATGAGCGTTGGAACGAGTGATGACACGCGCCACGCAAAAGTGAGGTTACACTCCAAGCGTCCGAGCAGGTGAACCCTTTCTCGGACGCCGCAATCACCGCCAACCGCTGCTGCACGGACGGAGCTCCGCGCACGCACGCGCCTCGCGGCCGGTGTCCTTCACGGTGACCTCGAAGAGTGTAAGTCACGACTCATTCTGTCAGGGTGCAACAACATGGCGCCATTCTTGCTAAATTAGAATTAGTATTACTCTTTTGATCCCGTGAGGGAAATTTGGTCTCTGCATTTAACCCAATCGTGACTTAGTGGAAATACACTCAGCACACAGTGATGGTGAGGCAAACAGTGAGGTACACTAATCCCGAGGCAGTGAGCTGCCAACAGCGGCGCTCGGGGAGCAGTGAGGGGTTAGGGGCCTTGCTCACAGGCACTTCAGCGGTTCGTACTGGTCGGGGTTCGAACCGGCAACCATCCGGTTACAAGTCCGAAGCCCTAACCAGTAGGCCGAGGCTGCCCCATAAATTGTAGTTCTTCATAGGGTTAGGAGCTGGAAGCAATTTTTTGTTCATGTTTGAATTTCTTTTTATTTGGTTGGCTTGAGCATGAGAAAAATCATATTGATTATTTTTTGGTTTGTTTTTGGATTACAGTGAGAACGGAATTGCAATTGAATTGAAAGTAGGCTAGAGGAAGATGGCAATTTTTGGGGATGTTTTTTGTTTTCTTAAATATAATGTCTGTTTTTGTGTACATTTACATTTGTGTAGGTGAAATTTGGCAAATTACACAATTTCGATAAGACCACGCATGGACATGTCTATGACACCATGGTTGTAGATGAGCAGCTATAAACATGTTCAAGCATGTTCAATGAAAAACTGGTCACTGGTGATGAAATGTATCACATATTGTTTGCCATTTTTCAAAATGATTAGACTTTTGGAGGTAGAGATTTTAAAATTCATAAAATGCTTCCAGTTCTTTGGACTATATTGTATGTATTAATATTCACATACTTTCTTGACATAGGGTGCTAAATTTAGTTCCTTTGTGACCACTCATGCAGTAGCCTTTTGGCAGACCATGACTCAAAGATGCGTATGTTTTTAAATAGTCTCAATGCAAATACGGGAAGGATAGTGTAACTTGGAGACAGATAGCTGTAGGCCTAACAGCATTATTTAATCTTCAAGAAACCAGCTTCCTCACATCCATATTCTTCTCTTCTCGTCTTTGAGGAAGTCAATCTTTGGGGCATTCTCATCAATTTATATTCAAGGCGGTTTAGCCTCAGCAGATGTGTCTGATGTATATACACATCTGTTGCATAACACATACAAAATGATATGGAATATCAGAGATATACAAAAGAGTATAGTATTAAATTCAAGTCTATTTGTATAGCCATTATTCACAGTTACATGTTTCACATTTGATGACACCCCCTGCCCCAAGTCCTCAAGGTTACATAGATCATTGACTACATATAACTGCCGTTCCAAATGAAATGTCCTCCCAGAGCTCAGTTTTATATTGAACCACTGAACAAGGTTGGAGGCACTGTGTGTGTAAATGCAATAGTTGAAATATTCTTAAGAGATTGTTATGGACCTAGCATCCTCGGCGGGGACCCTGGGACTTTAAAAGCACTTCCTTGAGACCATAAGAGCAGATATGAAGAGAACATTAAGACACATTTTGTGTGTATATGTCAGAGATCTACTGGCAATTGGGACAATGTACAGTGGAAATACATCTGGAAATTATTATTTCAGTATGAACTTATGTGACACACCTTATTCAGTATTTGCAGCGAATGCTTTTCATATGAGAAAATTCAAAAAGAAAGATCAACTGTGCTTTCCCTCAACATTGAACGTGCACAGTCTGAATGGACGGCAAAACATACGGAACAAGTACAAACTTGTTTAATATGTGCGAATATTCAAATTACTGTGGCCCTGAATGGATTTGGTGCTGTAGAAAAGTAATCTAACATACCCTACACCGAAGGTTAGATAACGTGGCCAAAAAATCTGGCTTTGCTGGCCAGTTGGGAGAAGAAATCGACCAAAAAGCTGAAGCTAATCATCCTGTACTTTGAACCCAGCAGCTGTCCCATGGATTTTGTGTCAGTCTGATTTGGTTGAAAAATGTTGCCGTACATCAGTTACTTGTTGCTTAGGTTTAGCCCCGGCCAGCTCAACTGCCCATCCGGAGCAGTGGCTGTAAAGGCTCAACACACGTGATGGCCTTCCACTAGTATAACGCTGATCGTGGACAGCCTCAGATTTATCAATCACTGCTTGGCTTTGCCTTTGTCCACGCAGAATCCGTATGTTGCCAGATGCCTAATTGACTTGTTCACTTTTCACGCTCTCTGCTTGCCATTCCCTATCTTTATGTTCTCCACTGACAAGCGACAGGCAATAGTCATCATGGTTATTGCTGGCTGTTTATATAGTAGTAAAATAAATCCTGCCACTATAAATTATCACTCTTTATAACCATTTAATGGCTGTGATTACACATAGTATATATATATATTGAGTGTTCTAAACTGGTACGCAATTGACACTCAACAGTGTTATCCAGGTCATTTTAGAGCTAGTGGAAGTGCCTGGTGATATTGAACTAGTATTTCTGCATGCTACCCTACTAGGCCTCTCTCTTATTCACCTCGGATCCATGCAGTCTGTATTTGTAAACAAACTAGCTAAAACGGAAGGGAGTCTCTGTCTGTCCTTCCGTTTTCTTGACATCTGTTCTGCTAATCTGTTCATCACACCGTCGCGGGGTGCATCGCTGACGACCCCAGGAACTCCATTGTTGAGTGTCAAGTTGTTTCGATGAACAACGTTCCAACAAAACTGCAAGAAGCAATACCGGAGGCCAAGCAATCATCTCGCTCTGAACAGGCACATTTTGAAAGGGCAGCGCACTAGTAGTTATTATTCTAGACTACACTCATGCTTACATGAATTGATGGTAAACGAGCAGCGCATTGGAGCGGAGTTATTCATATTCTTAATGTTCTACACAACAAACTCCCAAGTGGCTGCAGATGGTCAGTCATTCTACTGCATTCAGAAAGTAGTTCACAAATCAAAATGTAATTCTAAAATACCCCCCTTGGCTTAATTGTAATAACATATATAATGGTATACAGGGGCTGTAGAGGGGAAAGAGAGAGAGAGGTGGTGGTTTTACGTGTAGTCCCTTAACATCAATGGGATTCGGGTTTTAGACATCTATTATGATGAAGCATTTTATGAGGGGCTTACCAGTGGAAGTTACCAAGGTGACTGTATCCACATTGAGACAGGTAACAGGTGACTGCAGTACTGGTACTAGTCTCTCACCATTCATAATGGAGTACAATTGTAAAGTAAAACCCAAAATCAGGCATGCTTTAGAAACATTTCCCATTACGATGTACAGTGGTCTTCATGTCATCAGGCAGACAGGGGGGATGGGGAGGTAGAAACAGGATGGAAGCATGGGTGGGGTATGTGCAGAGGGAGACATGGGTGTAGGAGGAGGAGAGGAGGAAGACGTGGGTGGATGATGAGAGGAGGAAGTGTTGAAATATCTAATACCAACTAGACCTCAATTCAATATTTTGTTGAGTTGTGTAATTATATTATTCCTAAAGTTTCGAAGTTCAAACCCAGAGAAATCTGTAGTTTCATTCAAGGTTATGGTGCATTTTATTTTGTCGCACTTTTCCCTCTAACTTCTGGGGAAAGTTACCCAGGTATGATATCGATGATATTTGATATGATATTTCAAGATTTCAATATTGATTTAGCTTCCTACCATGTGCTACTATGACAGGTGACTCATGCCAGCCACCAAGCAAATGGTTTTGACCACTGATAACATGTTATGCCATTAAGGAGGGTCTTTATGATGTCCAGTCCAGCCTGGTTTACCATAAGCCAAGGAAAGAGGCACTCTGTCACACAGTCCTGGCCTACCTACCTCCCTACCTTGGCCTACCAGGAGAAGCATGGGGGGAATCTCTGCAGCTCATTATATTTGTCCAGCTTAAACAAAAATCCATCAACCTTGACCTTTAACCATGGCAACTTGTTGACAGCGACAAGACACATGAAACTACATTCACATTGAGATATATGTTACAAATGCTGAGTTATAAGTGCTAACTGCACGCAAAACTGACAGACCAACAATCCCTTCCTACCATTTGATTTGAGGTGTCAAGTAGCTTAGCCATAGATGTGTTTGTAATGGTTGATTACGTTTCGCCTCCTCAGGCCTAGTTTTGTAGGGTCGTTTTCCTCGTGCACTTGCACGACTTGCATTTTCTGCACCCCACAACAATGATGGCGTGGCAAATAACACACATCCTTTTCATGGGCATCTTTAAAAATAATACGTTTCTATTCTTTCTGTTAAGGTCAAGTGTGTAGAGTTTATAAATCGGGAGGTTGCACATCGCTACCCACTGATTCCCCCCACCCCTCCCTTTCCAATACTGTACTGCACTGGCCTGGATTGCGCAAGGTGCCGGTAGGTTCTCCCACAACGATGTCATTGTCAGGTACTCAAGCGTCAAGTGATGAGGTTCCTTGATAGATTTATAGATTGTATAAATCAATTTTCTCAGTCTGTTAGACTGTAGATCAGCTTACAAGTCAAGGTGCCTTTACATCAACACAATTTGTTTGCTTTTTTTTCCCCTTCTCAATTAAATAATAAAAAATCATGGAGCAGAAAGAAACACAACATTTTGCGATGTCCTTTTTTTTTTTTGTACTGTCTCTACCAAGGTCAATTTTGAATGCCTCTAGTCTTCAAATGAATCAGTTTAACCACTCACAATCATGTGTATTTTTGATGGACACCGTGGTCACTGTATATGTTGTAGTACATATTTACATTTCTCAACACACAGTCCTTATTGCATCCATAGTGCAATCCATAGACCTATACTTATCGCCATCTCTTAAATGTATGAATCAATCATCTCGATCGCGGTCAGCGCTACAAGCCAATGTTTGTATAGGTTTATATAAGTTTTAGTTTGGTTCGTTTTGGATACCAACTTTCTCCAAAAGAGCGATAGCATACTTTTAGTTATCAAACAGGGAAGCAAAGTTAAAAAACGAGTGTCTCTAAAACCTGGCTGCATTAAAGTATGCACACCAATTTATCATAATCCCCCTAATCCATGAACTGCCATTCGCCAATATATTTTAAACCTGGATTAAAAGCATGCATTGTGAAACTCTGTTATAATGGAATTCTCCAAACTCTTAGGGTATAGGATACAGCTCCCTCTGGGCAGTGCCGGATGTGGATGTCTGTGTTTGAGAGAGGGTCAAACTTCTCGAACACTTTGATGTAATGACACGGTGTGTGTTGCATTTTTATTGACAACATCACACGATTTTACACTCCGGCACAATGACAGTACTAAAAAAAGTATCACAAATAGGTCATAGCCCACGTCCCTAGAAATATAAAACACGTATATTAAAATTTCATAGTATTCAAAGTCACGCTGAAACAGGGTTCACGTCGTACACTTTACTTGAAAGTGTATTGAATTAAAAATGCATTCTCTCCAGAGCATTGGTCTGTTCTGGGCTACCATGGAAACATGGCAGTGAAACATGGCTGGCTCCATGGGAGAGGACCTGCTGCCTTTGTAGATAGAAAGGCTCGCTCTAAAGTAGCAAATACACGACGAATTGTATTTTCAGGGGATTTTACACTAATTAAAACACACTTGTGAATATTATATCACATTTCTGCCAAGTCCGTTCCACTGGATGCCACTTGATTGCACATACTGCACCTTAAACAGGATGATTCCTAAACAAAGCCACAGTGACGTGGTGCAGGCCAGCGAGTCCCCAGGGACTCACCCGGGGACATGAGTAGGTCCCCTGGGGTTTCCCAGGAGGTAATTAAAATGCCACGCAGAAGTGTGCAACATATTGGTTGGGATATTTGTTCTGTGTGAAAATGTTCCATACATTTTACGTTAAAAAATTTAAATGCAATTCTGTAATTATTGATAATACGTTAAATAAGGGGCGGCACGGTGGTGCAGTGGTTAGCACTGTCGCCTCACAGCAAGAGGGTTCTGGGTTCGAATCCACCTGGGACCTGGGACCTTTCTGTGTGGAGTTTGCATATTCTCCCCGTGCTTGCGTGGGTTCTCTCCGGGTACTCCGGCTTCCTCCCACAGACCAAAAACATGCAGGTTGGGGATTAGGTTAATTGGTGTCTCTAAATTGACCATAGGTGTGTATGTGAGTGTGAATGGTTGTTCGTTGCTATATGTTAGCCCTGTGATAGGCTGGCCACCTGTTCAGGGTGTACCCCGCCTCTCGCCCGTTGCAGCTGGGATTGGCTCCAGCGCCACCGCGACCCTCTAGAGGATAAGCGGTTTAGAAAATGAATGACTGACTGACGTTAAATAAGCACAAAAAGAGTGCACATGTGAGTAGCGTACGAGTACAGCTCAGACACAGCAGTGGGAGAGGAGCTGGTTCTTAGTAGCTTGACTGGGATGGAGTCAGTTTAAGCGGTGCACAAATGTTTGGAAGCTGAGGTTCCTCCGCTCAGCGTCCAACATCTATTTTACAGTCTTTTCACCTGCCAGAGTCAATATCTACTGGCCAAGCGATGGTTTTAATATGTATCTTAGTCCTTTGTTGCCTGCCAAATGGTCAAATATATCTGCTATTGGCTTACGGCAGGTGTTCCTTTTAGACCCTTGCCTGCCAACACTCGCTAGACTCATTAATGACAACGATATAATTATTTAATAAGGGGATGGATTGCCCCGCTAACTTGATAACTGTTTAATAAGGTGAATTGCTGTTTGACAGAATTTAGCTCACAAGTTTATTTGTTACATGCTTTTTTTTTCTTACAGGCCATTGGCCAACTAGAATTAGAACAGGCTGGTGAATATAATTCTTGATGCTATCTTCTCCGTCAGCACACCTGTTGCAGTAGGCTAAATGTCCTTTCACACCTGAGCCGTTTAGTCCATTTAATCGAACCCTGTGGAGCCTTTCCACCTAAAGTCTGGGGTGGTGTGAACGCTTGTTCGAACTCTGGTGCGGATAAAACATGCAAAATCTGGTCGACGTTGGTGTGAATTTCATACAACCCGACTGAAGGAAGCAGACCGAAATAAACTATTGGTTCAATGCACGCTTTTGCCGCAAAAATAAAAATGATTATTTTCAGCCAGGTAGGCTACAGCCTACGGGAAGTTCTCCTAGATTAAAATGAGTCGCGGTTCAATGTGGTGCAATCAGCAGGCGAGGTGAGCACTATGTCAAAATATGTCTGACGACTACTGTATATAAAGCATCTACTGTGGTCACTCACAACAACACTAGCATTTTTACCAAAGCAAGTGCTGTCGCTCCCATGTGATTGTCTGCGATGTTATGGACAATAGTGATGTGGGGCAGAACATCTGACGGGAACTCACAGCTCGGATGTTCTGGTCCAACAGACAAGCGACCCGCTCCACGGCGTGACGCGTGTTTTACAACGCCGGGTCTGAAAGGAACAGCGTCCAGCGTGACCGCTGCACTGAACCAAATGAGAATGCAACAAAGCGTCGACTTCTCTCCTGACTCTGAACTACAGGTGTGAAACTAATTCTTTAAATCCCCCTACTGCTGACGTAGACAGCGAAGACGAGACCCGAGGGGGAGGAACGTGCTGAACACGCCCTTTTGGTTTCAAAGCGATGGGTTCTGCTTTGTGCAGAAACCAAGCAAAAGATGGATTTTTTTTGCACGCGCACGTATCATGACGCACAGCGGCGGCTGGTGATTAAATGTGCTGCGGGGTTGTGCATGATGGGTCAAATAGCACCTCACAATCAGGACACAACACACAACCTCTAAAAACCAGTTCACCGAGACCATGCTTAAAGTATCAATACCATTAGACAGAGACTTTGGATACTGTTGATCTAAAATTAAGATTTTTGGAGCAGAATAGATTCAAAAAGTAGGCTTCTTTAATGAAAATAAATAAATACATAAAACCACACGTTACACCAGCTAAATTAGATCATTGTTAAAACTATTAATACAATTAGAGACAGACATTGCATATTGTTACACTATCGTTTGTCAACTATAATTTGTCAATTTCCCAACCAATGGCGGAAAGGGAGTTGGCGTGAGGATTCTACTAGAATTGTAATCAAAGAATTAAACCAACCTTGATGTGACTCCATTTATTGCCACGCCACCACGATAGGCTGTTAAATACTGAACATCACCATTACCGGGGCAGGCTAACCCCTGGATTCTAACTTTCTTGCAAGGAGGAATGTCCTTTCTTTCCACTTGTCTGGCGCCCCTCTTAGATGAATACTATATAACTTCATCCCCTATCCGGTTGTTGGCGGATTACTACACAATTAATCACTGGTAATGCATGAGGTTGAATAAACCCGAGTGGACATGATTATCAAGCCTGCGTGTCCACCTGGCTTACCAGGACCCTCACCACCATAGCTATTCCTGTGGCCACAAGAAATAATAACTCACCGCATAATTAGCCAATAGCGTTTTCATGATTCAACTGCAGTCAAAGCCGGATGGACTAGAATAACACTTTATTAGATTAGATTAGATAGATTAGATTATTACAAATTACTATTCAAATAACAACATAAAAGCAGCAATAAATGAATATTAAAACACTATTTGAAGACTACTGAAAAACACACAGAGAATACAAGACAATAGTCAGAGAATGAAAATACCTGTGTTGTAGGAACATGGCTACACGCATGAAGCGTGGGAAGTTCTGGATACAGATAGCTTCCAAGAGCAGTGTCCATCATGTCCCTATATGCTGTTTTCCCAGTTATATGACAGCATTATTTAGGAGATCATATACTGTGAGTGTGCTGTTTTCTATGACTATTTGCTGTTGGCTGCCAGGGTCCACATGGATGGTTGATCCTCAGTGGAGCTGACTGGGCCTATTGGGAATCCCAACCTCTAAGTTTCGTATGATACCAACCTAATTACGTTATGAGACCGAGACCATTTTACTACACTTAGAGAGGTAATCAATATGAGACCAAACATGATATGAGAACTACATAGCAAAGTAATACACTCATTTACACACACTTTCCCTTCTCCACCCCCACGTCTGAGTCTTGGGTGTGAAAGGGCCACCTCTTTGACCCCAGATGGTTGGGAGTGGGTCAGAAGAGCAATGGAGAGGAAATGCAGTTCATTGTATTGTCCTGAGTTCCTCTGCAGTCTGTCAACAAAAGAAAGACCCCCACATTTATCACCACATCAAAGATTAACCACAAGGTCCAGGCTAGAAATGTATCCCCCTACGCTATCCACAGAATCAAGGGAGAGGCATTGGAATTGGTTGAACTAGGGTTACTGTTAAAGTTGAATCCGGACAGTCAGGTCCCAAGTCCATCACCTTTTTCTTGTCCACATCTGACCAACGAAAAAATGGTATTTGACGTAATGAAAGAGTTTTCCTTGACCGCAGTTGCCATGATCCTTGCACAAGTTGATGAGTCTCCGCTAGCCATCTTCTCTTCTCTGTAAATAGTTACAGTAGTGGCGCGAATGCTTGCCGATGGACATATTTGATTGATTCGATGAATTGTCCAATCAGGTTAAGATTAAAAATGTGGAAATGTGGAAAATGCCATTGGTCTGGGCGCACAGATGCGCCAATGAAAAGCTGCCTCTACTCTTAAGAGAGCAAAAAGGTTGCTAACTCTCAGACAGGCGCCCCTGACCTGGAGGAGGGCTTTATATCGAATAACAAATAGCAAGCCTAGCCTAAAGAACTGTCATTGGGACGCATTGAAATGCTGCTGGCAGTGGCAGGTATACATACGGTCTATCGCACCTTTACACGAGGAAAAAAATGCCATGTATTTCTGTTGATTTATTTGGTATTTGTTATGGTTGATTGATTCACGGTTGAACTTAGTAGATACGGGTCAATGTTTCAACGGCCCTCTGTTGACCCACTGCCACTGATTACACACGCACGTCATCTGCAACACATACGGACGGGACTTTTTTAAATAAATTACTATGTTATCGCTGTTATATGTGTTATATGTTGGCTGGCCAAACAATGGGCTTACGGAGGCCCTGTGCAGGATACGATGAGAATATTCACTGCAGTGTTATAACATGTAACTCACATGTAATTCAAAACCATTTAAATGGTGAAAGTCCATTCTGAAGTCAGTCAGTCAGTCATTTTCAAACCGCTTATCCTCTAGAGGGTCGCGGAGGGGCTGGAGCCAATCCCAGCTACAACGGGCGAGAGGCGGGGTACACCCTCGACAGGTCGCCAGCCTATCACAGGGCTAACATATACCAACGAACACCATTCACACTCACATACACACCTATGGTCAATTTAGAGACACCATCCATCCATCCATTATCGTGACCGCTTGTCCTCTACGAGGGTCGCGGGGGGGCTGGAGCCAATCCCAGCTGCAACGGGCGAGAGGCGGGGTACACCCTGGACAGGTCGCCAGCCTATCACAGGGCTAACATACATAGACAAACAACCATTCACACTCACATACACACCTATGGTCAATTTAGAGACACCAATTAACCTAATCCCCAACCTGCATGTTTTTGGTCTGTGGGAGGAAGCCGGAGTACACGGAGAGAACCCACGCAAGCACGGGGAGAACATGCAAACTCCACACAGAAAGGTCCCAGGTGGATTCGAATCCAGAACCCTCTTGCTGTGAGGCGACAGTGCTAACCACTGAACCACCGTGCCGCCGGTCCATTCTGAAGTCCATTCTGAAAAAGGTAGGTTGTTACAATAACATGCATATAAGCTTGGTGACATCGACACCACGGAGCTGGACACACCACGGCACGTCACCACACACACACACACACACACACACACACATACACACACACACACACACACACACACACACACACACACACACTAACATCACCACACACACAAACCCTCTTAAGGCTGGGTTATGCTTCGTTTATACTTCCGTGTCGACGCGACGCTGGGGGGCTGCGGACCCTTTACGGACCCTTTACGGACCCTTTACATCCTCAACGTGCACCTCCCCAAATCCTAGACGCGCGTCGAGGCGACACAACCCCAACGCAGTGGCTTTGGCTGTGATTGGTCCACAAACTAAATTGGCTGGAGATCGCTTTTCCGGTTTCCACTCGTAAACACCGCCACGGTGTAAACACAGCCTTGATAAATGCTTCGACTGATTGGCGACAACATATATATATATATAAATAACTTTTGCCTTCATTTCTGTAAACTTTTTTTTAACTCGCTAGTAATCCGTATGTAATGACCAGAATGGTCATTCTGGCCCCTCTACCGGTGTGGCAATGAATTGCATTTCGAGACGTAAACCCTACGTAAACCCCATGCAGAACCATCACGGGCTCATGACTGCGTCCGAGCAACTGCGTGGCCATTGCGTGATCACGACGCAATCCCTACGCAGAAGCATAAACCAGCCTTTACTCTCTTACCCCCCACACAAGGGTTTCTTTGTGACGGCATAGAGTGAAATGGGGCCGGCAGTACAAAATGTAACTTGTCTTTCTCTTATGCATTGCTTAAAGGGTAAAGGGGCATTTAGCAGACGCTTTTGTCCAAAGCGACTAACAATTAGTACATTGCGGGGTTCGACATGCGGACAGTTGGAGGAGGGGGAATCAAGGGGATCGAACCGCTGACCCTACGGTTAGTGGATGACCCGCTCTGTCCTCCAGATCTATCCACTGAGCTACTGCCGCACCATCATTATTAGCTTTTCTATCTTTTTAACAGCACTCCGCCATTAAAGTCTCCTTTGGACATGAAAATCCCAAAACATCTTGTGAACTCCAATTTGAAAATTTGAAGCCAAATTTTAAATACTGTAAAAAATGTAAAACAATATCATGAATGTGTAATTCAATTGAAGGTTACATTTGGAAATTATCATCGGACCGTGCGATGTCAATACTGCATTCTGGTTGTTGATTGGTTAGGGTGGATTTACTCTATTGGAGCATTGCGTGTTTCACAGATTAGCAAGGGAAGAACTTAAGTGCATTAAATTGATATAAGACATCCCGCCCTGAGAAAAACAGCAGGCCTCTGCCCCCCCCCCCTCCCTCACCCTCCACCTCACACAGAATGCTCTCTTATCACCTTTTCCGGGCAGTTCTGTTGATTCCATTTGAATCAGAATTTCAACAAAGAATTCTTTTTCCAAAGAAGAAAGAAAAATGCATTTGTAAATTATACTGAGATTGGTTATGGTGTATTTCAACAATTTACTGCCTAATTAAAACATTAGCAAATCAGTCTGTATAAAAAAAAACACTTTTCCTTTGTGGTCGTCATTTAACTCAAGTGTTTCCCATAACCAATAATCATGCTAATTTATTTTGATTTGATTGTCATACTGAAACACACACACACACACACACACACCAAAAAAAAACATCTACCAGCCACAGACTCCTTTAGCTGGCTGCACATCTGGCTGTCCCTCCTGCCAGGCGTACTTCAACAGGCCATAGTAACACAGCGAGTGCTACCATGGCTATATGACTATCTACAGTATATTACTGCAGTGTTACCATCCACTAGTCCCAGCACAATCCTAGGAGACCCAGATGACGCCCCTGTGGTCCTCACGTCCCTTACTGGCAGGATGCCAAGTTGTCGGTCACAATCCCCCCGGTTAGCTAACTAGCCTAGCATGAACGTTCCCCCTATTAACGGCCCAGAGCTTTCCGCCTCCCTTACACCACCGCATCATTAGAAGAGGCGTTGGACAGAAGAGGACAGTTGCAGGGCACAGTTGCCGCGGTACAAAAACTACCCCGTGCTGTGACGCTAGCCGACCGAAGCGGCAACGGAGGTCTCTCTGCAGACGGTGGAGTTAACAAGGTGTGGTGGCGTCAGGCACCCCTGGGGGACGATGGGGGGGGGGGGGGGGGGTTGCGTGCGCCGATACAAGCAAAGAGAGGGACGGGAAGGGGGGGAAAGGTGATAGGGGTTGTCGGGGCCGTTCCCAGGTCAGATAGGCAGGGCGGCGGTGGCAGCCATAGCTCCGTTGGATCTAAAGACCCTGTGGACCACAGGGGTTAGCCGGTAATTGGAATGGTGAGGGATGGAGGAAGGGGTGGGAGGAAGGGGCTGTCAGTGGAAATGGATGCAAACGTGCAGCGTAGACAGCGGAAAAGGGCAAAGACCCGAAGCAGGGGGGAGGGGGGAGGGGGGGGGGGGGGAGGACACGGTAAAGGGGAGAGAGGAGAATATTACTTTTGTTAAATTGTCTCGGGATTGGCCCCCCCTGCACCGACCGGATGGTGTCCTTTTTTTTTTCATGTGTAGATTATTTGCGCTGTTAGGACCTTTTGTGCAGGTAAAGGGGAGAGGGGCAGAGGGTCACTGGTGGAGGTGGAGGGGAGTGATGGTAAGGGTTGGGAATAATGAAAAAAAAAAAAGATGAATAGATGTGCGATCTTGGTCACTGCTGTTGTTGGCTGAAGGAAAATGAAGGGAAGGTGGAGGTGGTGGTGGGGGTGGTGGTGGTGGTGGTGGGGGGGGGGTGGGGGGGGGGGTGGAGCTATTTCATTAATCTGTTCCTGGGATGAGTACAGCAATATCCAGCACTTTTAGAAAAAAAATAGTAAAGGTCACTTCTTGTTCAATATTTTTGTCTATAAATCAGCCAAATTGAAAACATTCAATGGTTAGCATTTTCTTAATGGATGATTCACACGTGGGCTGCAAAAAAAGAACCCATAGTCACAGGAGCACGTTTCGCTGTTTTTAATGTATGTTCTTTTAATATCCGAGCCCATGTGTGCTTTTGCCTGTGTATTGAGGGCATGAATGTGTTTCCCCTGGGCGACTCTGTTGGGTTATTGAACCAATGCAGACCTGTAGAGGCTGAGCCCTGTCCTGGGAAAGCGGGCTGGATGAGCTGAACGAACAACACGGTGGCCCTTTATACCTGCACAGGTAAACCTGCTTCAACGTGTTGTTTTGTGTCTCCGCAGACAGAGAAACTAGAGAGAGAGAGAGAGAGAGAGAGAGAACAGAGAGTGAAGTGGTGAGGTGAGCCTGCTCTATCTCCCTCTTTTTTTCAAACAGTGAACACAAACAGGTTCTTCATAGTGAACAGCGGCTGTTATCTGTGTCCTGGGGCCAGATGCGTCCTTTTGGTTCCTGATGCTGTTTTAAATGTGTTCTAGGGGGGGCAGACGCCGGGTGCATGGTGTTTGGGGACAGCATGGAGAGTGGCGGTGAATCCAGTGTAATGTTTCATATTCAATATCTTCTGTGCAATTGTTTTTTTGGGGAGTCTTGCTAGATGGCCGGGAAACTTGCATGCAAGTTGTAGCGGCAGCAATTGACAATGAACGGCACGGTGACAGCCGGTGACACTGACAGCCACGCGGTGTAGTTTGACTCAGTTTGACAAACAGCGTAAGGGAAATGTTTTTCTTAAGCAGTGTAAGCGACGGGGGGCGGGGTGGGTTGGGGCGGGGGGGGGGGGGGGGGGGGGGGGGGCCTGAGAAAGTGTGAGACTACCGTGATACTTTAGGGAGGAAATCCAGGCCTCGTGGGTTGTGCTGAGGAGACGTGCAGCTCGGAGCAGTGCTGAAATGTGCCGTGTGTTTGGTGGGTGATTCAATAGGGGCAAGGGGTCAGGCTGTACACTGACCAAACATTGATCTTCTGACCGCGGACTTAATCATCGCGCTCAGAGGATGACTTCGGCATTTAGTTTTTTTTTTTTTTTTTTTTACACGTACCCTACTTTTTTTTTTTTATTGCTTCTCATTCGTTCGTTTTATGGAGTCATTGTTTGTATTGAGCAGGTTTACTTTAGCAAGTATCTGCACACCGCCGGCCGCCATAAAATACAATCACAATGTTCCCAGTCCTCCTCCTGCCACCTGAAGATAAAACGAACGAGTACACAGAGTCCACAATGTGAAAAGACAGCACAGATCAGCTCGCCCCGGCGTAGATGAAAAATGGAAAATAAGAAAAGGAACAGTGAAACGGCACCGAGTTGGAGCCCGGCACCCGCGACATCATCCACTTTAAAGCACCCTCTCAGAATCGTCTTAGACAGGTTAAAAGCAAATACAGCCTCCTTTTTATGCTCGCTGTGAATTGCAAAGCGCCGGCATGGTAATAATCCCGAAGATCATCTGCGGAGATCCTGCTGTTTGTGCTTAATGAATGCATTATCCTGGCCATGTATTATGCAGGGGCCAGGCCACCGTCTCTCTAAAGCTTCCTTTCCGCATTGTGCTGGGAAAAAAAAAAAAAAAGAAAGGCTTCTTACTTACTCTTCGCTGAGGCTTATAGCACGCTTAGTGTGCCAGCTTCTTTCCCATTCTTTGGGCCGTCTGCAGCTTTTTGGCAGTCGATGATGAACAGTTTACCGTCTGGGGTGGGGGGATTTTGCATTTTCACACAGGGGTGTGTGTGTGTGTGTGTGGGGGGGGGGGGGGTGGGCAATCGATGGGCTCACTTAGGAGCTGCTGAATCTCATCACACAAGGCGTACTGTAACAGCACTTGCAACGCTTGGAGCAAGAGAGTGGAGGTGTGTGTGTGTGTGTGGTGATGTGCCGCGGCATGTACAACTCTGTGGTGCGGATGCCGCCAGGCTTATATGAAGAAGAAGAGAGCACCTTTTGGTCTTTCTCTCTATTGATCATTCTCAGTATTCTTTAGAGATGGGGACAAAATGTGTTCTCTGCATTTGACCCATCCTGTGGTACGAAGGAGCAGTCGGCTGCTACGTTCAGCACCCGGGGAGCAAGTCGGGGTTCAGTGTCTGGCTCAAGGACACTTCGACATGCGGACAGTGGGAGGAGGGGGATCAAGGGGATTGAACCGCCGACCCTACAGTAACGACCTGGTGGACGACCTGCTCTGTCCACCCGCTTTATCCACTGAGCTTCTGCCACCCCATGCATGTTGTCATTAGATTAGATTAGATTAGATTAAACTTTATTGTCATTGCGCAGAGTACAAGTACAGGGACAACGAAATGCAGGTGGCGTTCTAACCAGAAGTGCAAATGAGCGATAAAGGTGCAGGTTGAAATGCAGAATAAGGTGCAGAGTGCAAAATTGAAAAACATGAAAGTGGCGGTAGTTATTAAAGTGACGTTAAACAGTAATCAGTGCAAGTGGAGGTAATGATTGTTGAGGTAGTAACGGTGCAAGTGGAGGTAGTGATCGTCGAGGTAGTAACGGTTAACTAACAGTAGCAGAAACAGGCTGTAAACAGTGTAAAAAATGTAAAAAATGTAAACAATGTACAAGTAGTGCAAGAAATAATATAATACAAGAAAGTGTACAGGTGGTGCAATAGTGCGCTAGTGCAATACAACAGAACGGGTACAACAGATGAATTCGGATTGTATGGATATGGGGGTGGGGGGTGCAACGGCAGTTAAGAATAAATAATACAATAAATAACATTACTATAAATTATATGTAATATGTCCAGGGGGGTGAGGGGTGGGGGTGAGGGGTCCAGGTATTGGGTGGGCAGGGGTGTATGTCCTTGGGGGTGGGGGGGTGGGGTGGGGGTCATGCACGCAACACCATCTTTATCTACGGACGGAGAGACAGACAGCTTGTGTGTAACGGGTTAAAATGGATCGCTTCGTCCCGTTCCATGCCAGAGATGGGGACTCGAGTCCGCAACTTGGACTCCAGTCGCACTGAGACAGAGGAGATGCACGGTGACTTGAGACTCGACTCTGAATCTCTATTTATTTTGGCTGCATTTACATTGAGGCGAGTTTAATTCTATGCGTAACCATATGCCTCAGGTTCATAAGCCGCGTGATTACCAGTGTGCAGATACACCCTGGCGTATGTTGGAGATCACACAATTCTCATAAACAATCCAGGAGCACACAGTCAGATCAGTTTAACCATGTATTCTTTGTAACACACTGTACATTAATGAGCATGGAACCGTGTAGTCCCATGGAGGTTGAGGTCATAGCTGTCTGCTACGTGCAGAGGCTATCACAGCTGAAACAATGGCAAATTGTCTTTTCTTAAAGGCATATGACGCATTTCCGTTGGCTCAACAAACTAACGATAACTCGCGTAACGCAGCCCGTATATCACACAAACTACGAACCCTGATATGCTGCAATCAGCACACAACTTTCGTCACATTAATACACGGAACAAGCAAGTCCAAAAAAGAAAAACACTATTTATATTAAATCATAAATTTGGTTCCTATAATTTGTATTGTTGTGTATTTAGGCTTATATATTTTTAAGAAACAAGAATAAAATAAGATATTAGTTATATTGCTTATAATTCAGCCATGTAGTATGTATTCATTTACTGTACTCATATTTAACAAAGTTTGGAAAATAAGGTTTTTAATGAAAGAAAGTCATGCTCAGAATCAGGTATTGAAACCGGTCATGAAAGAAATACACAACCATAAGAGACATGATACTAGAATTGGACGTGTGACCAAAGACCGACTGCAAAGAATGACTTGTGAGCATCTCTGTCCCATGCACAGGTATTGTCAATGTCCCTCTCTCTCTCTCTCTGCACAAATGAGGACCTACTTAGGGTATTCATTCATGTATGTCTGTGTGAACAAGGACCATGACACCCTGAGTCACCAGTTGGGCCCGTGCTGTCCATGGCTTTGGAGATTTACATTGAGGAATGGAATCTTATCCTGGCACAACAACACACATCTTGACAAAACAGTGCGTTTACGCATCAGCCTTTGTATGCCTGCATGTGTGTGTATGTGTGTTTGCTCTGCTAAATAAGTTTGCATGCGTACCATCGGCATGCATTCTGGGGGGAATAGAAAGGCTCAGGATTTAATTTAGCTCTGTTAGCTCCATGCTTGTCTTAGTGGCCAGAGAGGGTATGGAGTCCCTTTGACAAACATCAATTACCCAGAGCAGAATGCGAATTCAAGCCGATGTTTGTGCAGGCCTATGTGCACTGTTAAATCTTATCTTATCAATATTTACTTCGATATAGGGTCGTATTTGAAGGTCAGTTGAGAGAGCTGCGGCTAAGACACCCTCGATGACAGACTCTCAGACAACTTTGGCCTCGCCCTGGGTTCGTTGCTCCATTTGTCACGTCCGTGTCCGACCACGTCGCCTCTGAGATTCACGCCCCGGCGACTCATTCTTTGTCATGAATAATGAATCTGTGGTGCCATGAGACATTCCGTATCAAGTGCACATCGCTAATGTGCGGGGGTGATTTTTTTTTTCTCGTTTTCTTTCGGTGAGTTTCAATCAGGCAATCGAACCACGAGCCTCTGTTCCTCGTCTCGTCTCCTTAGAGGCCAAGCGGCGTACGGGGTCTCGTGACCGGGGGGGGGGGGGCAAGTCGCTCAATGAAATGTCGATCGTTGGCTGGCGAGCGCGAGGGGGGAAACAGCGAGAGACAGGGCAAAGGTCACGCCGGATGGCGCCACACCGGGGTTAGGAACGTGAGGGGTGTGTTGCCGGCGTTCCCCCGTGGGCGCCTTGTCACCGGGGTCAACATTATCCATTTCATGCAAGCCGCTAATTGTAACCTTAAAAAATCCTGTCATTTGTCCATCACCATGACAACCCCCCCCCCCCCCCCCCAACCCCCTACCCCCCCCACACGTCTGAAACCCTGTCTGGCTTTTTTACTCAGAGGACACACAATGACAGTCCCCCGCCGCCTACAGAGGTCGTTCACAGACGCGTCGAGTGTCGCGCGGTTTTGTAGGTGGCAATTATTTCCATACAAGGAGATGCCTTGATGTATTGTGGCCAGTATAGGGGGAGGCAAAGAGAGGCGTGTTTGATTTTGGAGGGGAGGGGGGGATGGGGGGGATCATCTTTATGCTGTCGTTCACACACATGCTCATTGCGTGGGCCTCAAGGAAAGGTACCTTGTTATTTTCCATGGTCCCTCTTTACAGGATCCCTGGGGGGAGGAGGGTGGGGGGTGGTGGGGGGGGGGGGGGGGGGGGGGGGGGGGGGGGGGGGGCAGGATGAGAATGTGTTGTC
>JAXIVH010000030.1:3369079-3394079 GCA_036785325.1 Urophycis tenuis
GTGAATCCAAGCCAGGCGAAAAGGTTGAGCTGACGTGGCAAAAAAAAAAAAAACCTCACTGATACCCTCCCTACCTACACACACACACATGCACACACACACACACAACACACACACACACACACACACACGTACACAACACACACACACACACGTACACGCATGCGCGCCACAGTCCATGCACACACACACACACACACACACACACGCACACACACACACACACACACGTACACGCATGCGCGCACGCACACACACACACAGACACACACACACGCACAACGTACACGCACACACGCACACGCATGCGCACACACACACACACACACACACACACACACACACACACACACACACCCGTCTCGCGGTCGGATCGCTTTACGTGCTCGGACTAACGCCGCGTCTACCCAGTACTCCGGACGGCGAGGTAATGATCCCCCCCCCCCCCCCCACCCCCCACCCCCAACCCCGCATCCCAGTGACTCCGGTGGACATTACTCACATTTAATTGGTGGCTGTGTGCTAATCGCGCTCCCCGCGGGGTTTAAATCATCCGTCGCGGTGGTGGGTTGGGGGTTAGGCTTTCCCAGGGTACCCAGGGTGCATTTACACTTTCACAGCGGAGCGCGGGCAGCGGGCTGCACACGCTATTCAACCACCGCACTTCCTCTCGCCAGCAGATGAGGAGACGGCAGCGGTCAGGGACAGCCAGAGGGAGGCCACCGATCATGACCTTAACCTGATAACAGGGATCCGGACCCACCGGAAAGTCATTTGGGGTTAACGCCATTAGTGAACGGCAAAAATAGTGAACGGAGACACCGGAAATCCACTCTCAAATCCAACCGACAAACGTTTGCTTTTCCTCAGCGCCATTAATCTCCATTTTGGGACTCCGGGGTCTTCAACAGCTTTTCAGGTGACCCAATTGAAAAGCCATTTTGTGATTTTCCAGACAAGCAGTCTGCGCCACCCTGTAACCAGGCATGTTAGATCAAGCTAGTGACATCTAATATTTGTTTTGGGAATACAAGCAAAGTTTGTGTGCGCGTGTGCGTGTGTGTGTGTGTGTGGCCTTCCCCTTTGCACTTCTTAAGCAAGAAACAACTTTCACCCAAACTGACTGTGGGACACGGTGAGCGAGTGTTGCAGTGACAGACCAGCATGGCGGAGGTGCGCTTCTCCTTTTTGTGTGCGAGAGCAAACACACACACACACACACACTTACAGGGAACAGGAATTTCTTGACTTCCTCCATGGCGTGGGCCATGCGCAGGTAGGCGTCGGGGACGGGTGCGAAGACCTCGATGAAGACATGCAGCTCCATGGACAGATGGGCGTACTTGGGCTCGCCGCCTTTCCTCATGCCCTCCTCCTGTAACCACGGGCAACGGCACGGTAACTGATTAGTGACTGTTCCGAAACGAAAACACACACACACATACACACACAATAAAAAAAAGAAGGGGAACACAGCATTCAATACCAGATTCCGTCATGCTTTGGGGTCAGAAATTAGAGAGCACGTGGGTCACGCATTCCGGAATGCACAAATGCCCTTGTGGTGACGGCCTTTATCTTGTTGGCACTCGAGAGTTTTGTGTGCAGTTGAAACTGATGGGTGAGTAAAATAGGGTTTTTTTTTGTGTCTTTCGTGAACGAGACATAGGCTCCGTTGGCACTGCGAGCCTTCGTCCTCGATTCAGATCCACTGCTCAGATGTCTGGCTGCTCAAATAATTGTTTTAATGTTGGCCAATATCCAATCCAGCGTGAGATGGTCAAACGGTCCGCGTTGTGATTAATCACAACAACAAAGACTTCAGCACAGCACGCACGGGCACATGGAGGCGGCTGAAGTCGGTGCCTACGTATTGAACGTATATATGTTGATGTGCAGCAGTTGTGATGCGGTGTGGACATCATCACACTGGTAAAAGGCTGGGCGGGGGGTTCGGCGTAGCCGAAATGTTTCCTAAGACACACACAGCTTCCGTAATTTTGAGAGCAGCTCACAAATAAGGCGGTTTGAACACAAGCCTCTGGTGAAATCCCCCCGGCAGGGACTAGGCGCCATTCCAAGACACACGGACACCATTGCGGTTGACGGATCCGAAGAAAAGGCAAGAGTATCCTTGCTAATTGCGACCAACATTACTTGTTCTAACTACTATTTTCAGTGTCCCTCCACTGACTGACTGCTGCCGTCGCCGCCATCTTTGACCTGGAGTGAAGCTGAAAGTTGCATGCATCCCAATATGATAGACCGAGGTCACTTCAGACTGAGATCACATTAATGCGACTCGCATGTGATGAGGGACCGCATATGAATGTTGCCCTTAGTTGTTGTTACAAGCGAGGGCATAGAGAACACTCCTGATTTTTTTTTTTTTTTACAGAGTAATGGATGCATCAGATGCAGCGTGCGCAGACACAGAGAGAGGGGAACGTCATCTCAACAGTAGGACCCTTTAGTGAAGCAGTGACCTAAAAAGCTCAGTTCACCAACACAAGAGCACTCAAACGTGTTTACTGAACCTTGTGTTGTGGTCTTTACAAAACCCGCACGCCATCACATCAAAAATGATTCCAAACAGCACTTTGCATTACAGATAAACATGATAAAGACATGTCGAAACGGGAGTGCCTTCTATATTTGGAGCCTATTCTGAATGTACTGTATTCATGTGAACCCGTTCACATGAAACCATTTACTTAGCCGGAAGCTGAGAGCGCCCATCCCTGCTTTGCATGCACTTTGTTGTTTTTGTCCATTTGCTCTGCAAAACACGCTCACGTCATCAACGTGCTTCACAACGCCATGACTCGAGTGCACGTGTCCTTTAAGCAAGTCCACATTGCATGCAGCAATGCTGCTCCTAATTCTGGTTTACTTTGGGGTTGGGGGGGGGGGGGGGGGGGGCAGCGTGATTGGCTAGCAGTTTTTTTTTTTTTTTTGCGCCTGCTCTTTTTTTCAAGGGGACACTGCAACCCCCCAGGGATAACATGTGTTCATAACATATCATGAACAACTGCAAGGCAACACGTTCAACACGGGCTCAAACCTAAACGGGGGGCGAGCTCGGTTCAGATGTGCATTCACTGGTGTTCCTCTGGAAGGGTTAGTCGGAGCGTGAGGGCAGCTGCTGCGACAGTCGGCCCACCCACCCGGGGGGGGGTTAAGCCCCAGGTGCACAACACACAGGTGGCGTAGTGAGCAGAGAGAGAGAGAGGCAGGCAGCAACTGCAATGGTGTCGTTGTTGTTTTTCTACCACTTGTATGCGGTAAGTACGTTCCCGGTGACTAATGCTTGGAATGCTTGAAACTGGTTCTGGCGACTTGCGTACTGCATTCACAGCACTGTGTTTTACCTTCTTCTGACAAATGTGCTCATTGTACAGTCGCTTTGGATAAAAGAGTCTGCAAAATGCCCCGAAATGTAAACGGAATGGCAGTATCAATTTTCAGTTTACACAAAAGAAACTAAAAGATACACTGGATTTTATCTTGCAAACGCGAATTGAAAAAAAAAATCCATTCGTATTTCATCAGTCATTGTGCAACGCCTGATTCACACCAATTTGCAGCACTTTACTGGCAGGAATGATAAATCGCCACGAGAGGCCACGCCTGCACGCTGGGAAGCAAACAGAGGGGGGGGGGGGGGTTGCGGTAACTCACCTTGGCCTTGTCCCTCATGGAGCCCTTGCCCAGCACGGAGATCTTGGCGCCCGTCTCCTCCTGCAGCCTCTTGATGGTGTTGCCCTGCGGGCCCAGGATCTTGCCCACAAAGTTGAACTGGAGAAGCCCCCCGAGCGGGGAAGGGGAGGAAGACACACAAAAGACATGAGCGTGGCGGCCACCCAACCGACACGTGATCCGAAGCCCCACTTACCGCAGAAGGGGGTGGGGGTGTGGGGAGAGAGAGCATGTTTAACCAGAGTGGGCCATCGGTCGATGGGGAGCTCCCTGGGGACCAATTAGGAGCGTCGGTGACTATGTACTGGAGCAGAGGTTCTCAAGTGACGTGCTGCCGGGGCCACTCCGGTGACCACGAGCCGGCGGTATTAAGGCCATGGGACGTATACGCAGGGGGGGGGGGGGGGAATTCAAACAGCGATATCTAGCCTCCGCGCCCCAAGTACCAGCATTGACAGAGGAATTTAATGGTGTGGGTTTTCTCGCGCTGTACACGGACTGTGTGTCTGGTTTTGTTAAGATTTTTTATTATTGTTAGATTATTATTATTATTATTATTATTATTATTATTATTATTATTAATAATAATAACACAAAATAAAAAAAAATAAAAAGAACGAAGCAATGCATGGGTCCTGAACACAATAGAGATCAATCTGGAGACAATCTAGAGACTTTTCCATGTTTCCCATCCCTTCAGAATGACATCATGACACGCTTCTTTTAGACTCTCTCACAAACTTACACACCCCATGACAGTCGTCAGTTTGTTCCTCTGTGCAATGCGTTCACATGCGACGCAACTATGCGCCAGCCCATGCTCATGCGCTTTAGATTGGCGTGCACAAACGAAACGAAAGAAAGACGGCGACATGAAAGACGACGACGACGTGACGGAGGCGAACAGACTCAGAATCGGGAAAAAGTTGCCGACATGCGGATTGCCATCCCGACTCGGTTCAAAACGGGAACACAGAGGAGCTCCTGTCAACGCCATCCGCTGGCCCGTTGCCTCCTGCTGCGCACTTTCCTTGTGAGATCCAAGAGCACCTCTTGCCCCAAATGCATTTAGATGTGATTTATTTTACGCCGACACAGGATGCAGGATGTCCAATGAATTAAACATTAATAACACATCTCCAAATCCAGTAAGACTCCTTTTTGTTCCCCAACGTCATAAACCAGAAATGCAGCCAAGTCCATGCACAACATTAACATTTAATTCAGTCACTTCAAGAAATAATTATTTAATATGAACATAGGTGCTATTCTAAACAAGCACTAAACAGTATTGGTACTACTTACTGACGTTAAATGTCACCTACATGATAACAATGTATCATTGACATAATAATCGTTTTCTTTAATAAAAAAAAAAAGGCATGCACCATGTTTCTTCAGTGTGTCATAAGACGGGAAAATCCATGATCTTATTTAAGATGCGCACAGAATTAGCTCTTGGCTACCGGATCCCAATCCAGATATCCTCTGTAACTGCTGAACCACTCAGACTGATACCAGCATCATCAGGGAATGTCTAAAACTAACAGGAACACTTTAGGATCTGAGCTAATCCCCAAGGTGGTCAGGACACAGTGATACACACACACACACATACACACATACATACACACACACACACACACACACACACACACACACACACACACACACACACACACACACAAGTAACTGAAGTCTACAACCTTGTCTGTAGCACTGCAAACAATAAGATCAATACTTTGGATCTGGCCTATTGATCGCCATTAACCGCTGAAGAAAAGGCCCCCCGACTTAGGGAAGAGAAAACGACTCTACTCTCAAACTTCCAAGCGCGCCCGGGTGGGATCACGCCGCCACAGACGATAACGCCCGCGCACACGCACAAAATGTACATTCTATTGATGTGTTACACAAAAAAAAGGCTAACAATATATTTAGAAATTGCGCTCTCGGGTAGAGAAATGGCAGGGGTGGAGGGGAGTCGCTTAGCCTCGGAGACGACTGATTACCACCAGCACTTTCCCTTCAAGCCTTGTGTAATTGAAACTCCGCTGCACAGAAATAATTTGAATGGGTGGGTGGATGGGGGAGGGGAGGGGAGGGGAGGGAGGGAGCGAGGGAGAAAAGCCCACCTTTGGATACTGCTTCACGGGTATCAGCACGCGCTCCTTCAGCTTGATGTTCTTTGTTGTGAAAAGGTCCAGGTACGCCTCGCCGCCTTCCTTTTTAGGCTCGCCCTTCTGGACTCTGTCGATCTCTACGAGGGATGGACATAGATGTATAATTTATGTACGCGTACACCGCGCGGGTCGCTGGTGGGCTCTAAACGTCCGGTGAAGTGCGCAAAATGTGCTGTTGTGTGCAGAATAGCCCGAGTGCTTGTTCCCTTTTAGTAACCGTGCAACAAACTATTCATTAATTATGAAAGAGTAAAGTTTGCCCTTTTGCTATACAAACTCTCTGAGAAAGAGGGAGAGAGAGAGAGAGAGAGAGAGAGAGAGAGAGAGAGAGAGAGAGAGAGAGAGAGAGAGAGAGAGAGAGAGAGAGAGAGAGAGAGAGAGAGAGAGAGAGAGAGAGACCAATCTTTGTCTGGGCTTACTTCAGGGTGAAAAAAAGGTCCCTGCACTCTCACAAGTTCACCTACAGATTGATTGGACGTTCTATATTTCAAACCTGTTTTGTTTCAAGTGGTCTATCAGCAAGCATACAACACGGTGGTTACAAAGCCGGCACAGAGAACACTTACATCTGCAACTTCAAAACTCTACTGCTGCATACCTATAGGCTAGCCCCGCCCAGAGACAACAGCGCCGGTAGCTGACCGGCCGGGGCTGGACACATTGGATGAATTACTTTTCAAATATCCCGTTCACAGGGAGAGGCGGGGGCCGTGGCCGCGCTCGGGTTATCGCTCATCATCAATAATCAAGCAACTCAAGCAATTCAGGTCTAGCGGCAGCTAAACAAGAAGCGGTCAATTTATCAGCGAGCCCTGGGAGAGACATCCTTCACCGCTGCTGGGCCACAACAGTGTGTGTAAAAAAAAGAAAAGAAAAGAAAAGGCGTTAATGGCACAGCGATGACCACAGTGGATGACGGGGGGGAGCTGGGGGGTGCCTTGGGCAATATAAAACACTTATCCGCCTCACTTAGAAGCGTGCTGGCGTGTATACTTAACACGGCGCACTGGCCGTGGTGTAGACCCCAGGTGTGATGCCCGGTAGGACGCATTCTGTGGGGTGGGTTACAGAGCAGCGGGGTGACCTCGCAGAAAATACGCCAAATTGCACTTTACGATATTGACGCCACGATAGTGAGATCGACGCGACTCGAGCCACACAGAGGTCAGCGTCTGACGTCTCTCCAGGTGGGACAAACTTGTAAAAAAAAAAAATAATAAAAAAAAAAAGAACGAAGCAATGCATGGGTCCTGCATGGCCATGGGTGCAAACATACGGCGCGTTTTCATAACAAACATTTCTGTAAGAAAGAAAAAATCTCCCCCGGTCAGCAAGGCGATTACACTCAAATGCATGCAAATATAACAAGTGCTTCTTAACCCGAGTATTGCAATAGTTGGATTTCACCCTGCATGTGTAAATGCACTGCGTTCAGCCCACGGGTCTAGTTGTGTCAAAGGATTTATTGTGTGCGCCGTTGACGGGGCAGTCCTCTTCCCGTTGGCCACATGCACAACAACGCCGCACCGACGTGCGGTGTTTTAATAATCAGACCCCTTTTATTGAACAGATATCAACCGTATGGCGAAGCAAGCTTCACAATTGACCACTTTACCTGCGTTTAAAAGTTTCATAGCGTGCGTAAACGACGAGTCCAGGCTGTCCTTCTCCGCGAGCAGCTCGGGGAGATATTTGCCGTCGTTCTCCATTTTGAGTTATAATCAGTTTCTGCCCGGTGTTCCGTGCAAAACAAAACCTTAAAAAAACCCGAACAGAATAGAAAAAAAGTAGTCCAGTCGTGTAAATGCAGTGCGTTTATCCGATCGGCGATCTGCGCTTGGCATGTGGATACCCGACGGTTGACAGCGCGGCGGTCCTCTCTCCGTGGAGTCTGCGCGGCTTCCCTTCTCGCGGCGCACTGGAAATGGAAGAACAAAAGCAGCGAGCGAGAGGCTTGAGAAAGATCGCTCTGAACGAGCGGAAGTGAGCTCAGAAGGGCCCGTGAAAAGCCGCCGCCTACTCTGTTGCACGCCTCCCCAACCAATGGATTCTGATAGAAAAGTAAGATACTGTATTTTGATGGGACTTGCGGATGTAGCCTGCCCCTCTGCCTATGGTTGGTGCTGATAAGGGAAGTAACACAATTATTCTTCAGGATTGCCTCAGGAGTCCTGAGGTGAGATGTTCATCCTATTGGGTGAATCGCAGCGTGGATGTGTCAGCCGCCTTTAATTATTCTTGTCAAGACGGGCGGTCTCCACCCGGACCTATCTTTTTATTAATTTAAACTAAAGTTGCGTCATATTAGTGGCTCATTTCAGTGGCTTCATGACTTTTGAATAATATTAGCATAAGTACACCTAAGGGGACACTAGAATATCATAGTATTCTGCTGAATATTGAGTTTCCGTTTGTTTTATTTAATTTCATATGCATTTAATAATAATCTACGGTTAAATCACCAGGGATTCATTTAGTATATTAATTTAAAACAGACCACCAGATATCAAATTATTTCAATTTTATTCAAAGCTCTCTACTGCCGCTTAGTGGCTAGCGACATCATTGGTCCATACGTTTCTAAATCGTCGGGGACGCAGGGGACGCTGTGGACAAGGCCCCACACTTTTTGAAATCCAAGTCCAATTTGTTCCCATTATTTTGTAAAAGCATAATTTCTTTCTTCTTTTAATAATAGCTTAAAGGGAGACGCCATCGTGGGTCCAGAATGGTCTGCTGGGTTAGCATTTGCTTTACATTGACTTGCAGAGTGACAGTACCCTTGCTCCTCTTCATGTGAGGGAAAAACACTTGTAGTTATTGTAGTTTGTCTACAAACACACAGATCATTTGGAATTATCAATGTGATTAATAAGCTACCTGTGCAATTACATTAGCAGCTGCGTCTGGCCGGGTAGTCCACATGGACGGTACCCTGTCACCGAAACATCAGGTAGCCTCATTATTGTTCATCTCGATCAAGTGTCCTCTGGAAACACTTCCGTTGTAGTTGAATATAATTGCCACGCGTTTCTGTAATGTGTTGTTGTTTGTTGTTTTGTAAGTAGGCCTACTACACACTTGATGAAGATTTTTGTCCTTAGTTTGCTTGTGTTTTGTCTACTTGCATACGTACTGGAACACTATTTTCCGTGTTCCAGTGTGTTGTTATCCAACAAATGAAACGCTTCCTTCATTCTGTCGTGTGTTGTTTATTAGCATTTGTTTTCTTAAGTGGCACCGCCTCACTGCCACAGTGCCACTCTAGACTCGAGGATGGTGATTCATTTGTTCATATAGTTTCAATTCTGATTTCAGGAGCTGTGACCATTTATTGTTTACCACAGTGGTAACCCTTCCTTTCAGTCCCCCAATTTCTCAGTGTTTACCTGGTAAATATATGGTCAGTATATTGTTGGGTAAGTACCACTGGTAAATAAAATGTTGATACAGATGGACTACAGCTGAAATACTTTTTTTTCTTTAAGTCCACTATTACCCATCAACGAAATGAAAAAACATGTCATTTGGGATTGTTATAGGTTGGTATTAACTCCAACTCCGCCAATTCAATTTACAATTGTAATTATCCAAGGTTTATGTTGGTAACAACCCAAGTTTAATTATGTACTATCTAGAAATAAAGGCATTACTTTTATACATATATACATTTGTATTTACTTAGACATTTATATCTGACTTACAACCGTGGGTAATGGCTGTTTAAAATGTTCTTTAGTGTGCACATTTAGTTAGCATTGTGTTATGTTACTGTGTATCTATGTATATCTGCTGCATTGTTATTTTAGCATTCTAATATTTATTTTTATTTATACATATTTAAGTTGTAGTGTAGCTGTTTCATGTCATTTTTATGGACAATTGTCCATTTATGTCACCATTTGCTCTATAGCATTTTATAGTTGGATATTTTCATGCTATCATCAAATGTTATACATCCCTAGAATCAGCACATCTATTATCGAGAGGTGACATTCTATAAGATGTGTCATACTGTAAAATATAACAAATATTTTAGCACATTTCGAAAAAAACACAAAATGCCACCATAGCCTACATTTATTTGGCAATGGCACTTGACATGCCGTGCAGTTGGAGGGGGTACTGTTTTTATGCACAGTGTACACTCAAGTCTTCCCTTCGGCCTTGGGTGAGGTTTCCTTGCCAGGCAGGACTTGACCTGCATCCAGGGTTTGACTGTGCTGTTCTGTGGGAGAAGGAAGTGGAAGAGGTGGCCTCTAGCCACAGAAGACCTACTGTGTCCAAGGGTTGACTTCATCCGCAGTGCTGAAATGCAATTTCAATCAAATCAAATAATTATTATAATGTAACTATAGCTGTACTATACACATCTAAAGATATCTACCGCAGTCAGCCTTGTGAACAACATCCACACACACGCACACCTCCTAATGCAAGCTAATGCAAATGTCTTGAGTAGGACGTGCAATACTTCTGCTCTCATATAAATATAGGCATGCAAATGGCATATAGACATTCAGGTTTCCATTCAGGGCTCCCCAACCCCCAATGTGTGCGACACACACACACACACACACACGCACACAATCCACAGTCTTTAGAACAGAAGATAGCGTATATTATCTGCATGGACGATGCTCCTTTGAGCAAATTGCAGAAAGCGGCAGGTCATTTGTCACACGACGGCGGTCGCCGAACTGAAAACTATTACAATCGACCGCAGGTGTAGCCAAGCGTGCGCCGGGCCTCCTGAAACAAACAAAGGCAAATATGGACTGCCATAAACACTTACAGGAGGCCGGCGTAGCCCCCGCTCTAACTATCAGCGGTTGACGTGATCTATCTCTGACCATTACTTTGTTATTAGTGTTGGCAGTTGCAAGGTTGTCCCGGGCTCCTCCAGTCATCGACAGAACGTATGGCCTGTGAGCTGAATATCAACCGGCTCGTAAAGGAGGAGGGCTGTTTCCCGGGGCAGGTGGCGCGCGTTCCCTTTCAGAGCGCTCGCCGTCCCGAGCCTTCTGTCGGGGTGTGTGGGAGCTTTTTGCTCTTCCTGAGCACGGAAAGCCAAACTCCAGGGCAAACTTTGGGGGCAGATGGTAGTGCTGACAAGAAAGAGATTGAGAAAATGTGGGGAATTTCCAGGCCTGAAATCTTGTGATTATCACTCACAATTGTTTGTCCAGATGTGTATCTCTTGGCAAGAGCAGTTAAGAGAGACGGAGAGAGAGAGCGAGAGAGAGAGATGTTTATGTTTGACTTCAGCTGTACTGTCTCTATGAGGATGGACAGACTTAGTTTGCCTCCCATGAATGCTTTCCCCACTGTCACATCTGCTTAGCTGTCCAACACCTCTCCTCCTACCCCCTCCCCCATCCCATTCTTACTGTCATTCATTTCACCTGAGTATCTCTCGCGCTGTCGCTCTCTTTAACACCTGTCTCCGCCAGAAAGACGATGTAGGGGTGGGGTCGCGTTGTTGGTATAATCTTGCAAAGCCAGGCCTTCCATTCATTGTCCCAGCAAATGGACAACAGTGGCTCCCATTGTTGAGCCACTACAGCCCCAATCCCCAGGGCCGAAGCATGCAGGACCCTGAATGCAAGGCGCTTTTCTTTACCAGGTCAGTGTTTGTTTGTGGTGAAGACCTTTTTGGATTGTTAACAAACAAGTGGATTAGGTTCGAACGGCACGAGGAGTGCGACGTGAAGCCTCGGCCTCCCTAAGACATTGAGTCTCTCAGGAATATTTTATGGACAGCCACGGTTGATTTGGCTACACTGATCTTCCCATGGCCTTCCTGCACACTAAATGTTATTCTCCAGTCTCTGTAAACTAGTGAACTGCTAGCTGGTAGCTGAGTAGCTCATTAGCTGTGTGCAGCTAACTAGATTTTACTTTTTGAAGGATGTGAAAAGGTGGTGAATAAACTAGCGACCTGAATTTAGCAAAACTCTACTTTTCTACAATGTGGCCATGAAAATTACTATTTAATGGCTAAATATGCAAGCGTACATACATACAGTACATACGTACGTACCTACATACATACATACATACATACAGACAGACAGACAGACAGACAGACATACTTAATGATCATACTAATGATCCCTGAGGGAAATTGCATAATACATACATACATACATACACATAAACAAAAATAATCACGTCACAGGAAAAAAGGCCAAAGTTGCGAGACAGTGTACAATGCATGGCGCTAAATGCTTCAAAATGAGAACATCTACTTCAGCTATGCACAGACTTTTCACTGCTACTGTTATTGTGAATGCACCATTATACGAGAGGATACACAATTGATGGATGATGTCCTTTTTGGCTTAGGGTTGATCTCCTTTTTGGAGCAGTCTCACCGGCACAAGGGGACACAAGGAGCTGTTGGCAGCAGTGGTAATCCTCCCGAAACGCTTCACACTTTTCTTTAAATAGGCGTCATTTGAATAAAGCGGGAAACATTGACAGGAAACATTCTCAGACAAACGTGGAATGTCGAATGTCTCGCGTTCGGACCTATGCATGTTTATTTTATCCTTGGGATGTCACTGGGATATGCTGACTAATTGCAAACTGACTTTCTACCTGCAGTTCACAAGTATTCATAAAAAATAGGATCTTTTGTTTGTTGAATTTTAATTTTTTTACAGAAAACTGAATGAATTCTGATTTGAGATTTGAATACCTACCAAATGAACAAGCGTTTGAATATACTGACTCAGCGCTATTAGAAAGCTGATGTGGAAACATTAACATACAGGCAGGAGGTAAAACTGTCACTGTGGCATTACCTGTTTATTCGTTTACACTCTCAAATAGAATTCTCTGTATGTTAGTTCAAATAAGAGGGCACATTTTCAGGAACCTCCTGGATTGGCCCGGAGGAGGCCAAGCTGTATTGAAACACCATGACCTCTTCCGGGGCAATTTGGATACCCGTTATGTTGTACACAAACACACGAGGACACACACACAGACAGACAGACACACACACACACACGCACACACACACACAAACACACAAACACGCACACACACACACAGACACACACACACACACACACACACACACACACACACACACACACACACACACACACATACAGAAACACATTCACTAAATGTGTTAATGTGTTTGTTCACAGTTCTTCGGGGTCTCCCATCCTGCTGTGGACGGATGGTGGGGGACACAGGGTGGAGGGTCCAGTGGTGGGTCAGGTGGAGGGTCAGGTGGAGGGTCAGGTGGAGGGTCAGGTGGAGGGTATGGTTGTTAGATGTGTTGGATCCATCCAACGCCTCAACCAAACCAAGAGCACAGATTGGGGGAGGGAGGGGGTTGGGGGAGGCATACTTACATCATGGAAGGGTTGTGAATGAAAGCAGTGACATTACCAGGAGAGGCATGTAATGGGTTAAGTCCTTCTGACAATCAAGACCACTTGTTTTGTTTGCAGACAAGCTCCCCTTTTTTATGAATGGCTGGAAACTGGAAAAAGAAAGTTCAGAAAAAAAAGGGAAGTTCCTCTCAGTCCTTGTGTTTTATGGCTGCTGGCGTCCATAAGTGTTTCATTATCGCCATCTGCTGGACCGTCCCTTGGCCCATCTATTCCGGCATTGCCATGTGTGGAAAGTCGGAAATCTTCCAGAACGGAGAATGGAGCTGCTTGTGTGAATAGTGAAAATCACTAATGGTGCCTGAAAGGTTATCCCAGTAATTAACTGGGAATGATGTGTGAAAGGGACTTAGGAAGCAACAAGGGGGAAGAAAACATTAAAAATACAATATTTGTTAAGTAGGCTTAACAACCAGATATAAACAGCCGTTACAGGTGCAAGGACAGTTCCTTTTTCAATCCACCCTGATCAATGGTCCTGCAAACTGTACTCAATGTGTACAGCTGTGTCAGCTGTGGTGCCTATTTGGCTCACTACACTGAGTAGTGTGTAGTTTACCTGTGAGGGAAATGCATTCAATATAACACAGTTAGCACTGAAAGACATGCAAAAACATGCAAAGACTGAACTTTTCTGGATCATCCGTGAAATTCAAATGAGCTAGATTAGATTAATTTGAGTTATCTACATTTATATTGTTCTTCATGCTACTTAAAATTCTGATTCTTGTAATTGATTAGCATAGTATCTCTCTCTCTCTCTCTCTCTCTCTCTCGCTCTCTCTCTCTCTCTCTCGCTCTCTCTCTCTCTCTCTCTCTCTCCTCCCCAGGTGGGGGCGAAGCGGAAGTGCTTGAGGTGTAGACACCATGAGATGGAAACACCATGGGCAAATACACTATCCCCTGCCACGTTAGAAGAAACACATACTGTAGATAATTATCTCTAGCTAGCATCACTCACTTAGGTAGGGTCAGGAAGCAGAGCCGATGCCAGATGTTTCGGCTACGCACCGGCAGTCATACTTCAGAGAGCTCTCCTACAACACAACGCGTAACAAACCCCATAATTTTTCCCCTCAGAAAGAACAACACTATCTTTGACATACAGCAGCATCAAAGCAGATAATGAGGGAGAATTGATGATGTCAAGTGGGATTACTGACTGAAAGGTATCTGCACAGGGCCTGGCTCTCCAAGCCTCCAGGCCCCAGGTCCAGGGACAGGCTGGTGAAGATGGACGTTCCTCATCCATGGATGGCCCAATATATCTATGTAACACTGCAAATATAGGGCCACATTTTGGGAAACTCATGAAGACTGCTCATCAAGAGCAAGTTACCCTGCTGCTGGGGCCTGCATCATATGCACGGACCACTGGCACTGGGATGACCAAGACCTACAGGGAGGAGCAAGACCTTCAGGGAAGTCCGGGCGCTAGAGTCTATGGTCCTTATCTCTGGAACAACATGCCTGTTGCAGTATCATAGGAAAAGCACTTGCACTAAGCACAAGTCTGCATAGAGTTTGATTGATTGATTGATCAATTAATTTTGAGTATAAATGTGCATGTGAACGTTGAATCAATTAGCTGTCAGATTATAAAGGAATGCGGGGGGACTGCTTAACTGTTGTGGGTGCTGGCACTTATGGAGGAGCAGGTGAGCCTCCATGGGGTAGCACCTTAGGAGGGGGACACAAGAGTCCCGTACGACTACAGTTCTCTGCCCTGGTGAGAATTGAACCCCCAACCCTGGCGGTGTGAACACCGTGCGACACAAGGTTGAGCAAGAGCAGGGGTCAGGACGTTGTGATCTCTAACCCTAACGACTGAATATGTTGTTATGTTGAACCCATTCTGAGCGTTCACTCTCTCCGCCCCCAATCGACTGGTAGAAGAAACAGCAATACGTCACCACTTTCTTTCTGCCAAACGAAAATGGATGACATCTGTTTCATTCTCAGGGGAAAACTGCACAATGTTCGGGTATTTTGAACATAATAATGATTTTAAAAAGAGTACTGGTGGTAACAACGGGGGTCAAAGTCCAAAGTGATGCGAACACACCATTCACAGGGAGACAGAATGACCTGGGCCTGAGATAGAGACGCCTGGTCTCATTTATATGAATCAGGGCATTAAGTTCTATTGTAAGTCAAACTGGAGGTTCTAGCCCTACAGCAAGGGGTGTAATTAGTAGGTGGCCTAGGGGTCAAGGAGACTTGGGACTGAGCTAGAGACCTCGGATCTGTTATATGTGAATGAGAACCTCAAGGATATGTAAGATCATCAATTTGGTATATAGTAATACTAGTAGTGAACATAGAGGTGATTTTTGCAAACAGCAAAGTTACAAGAACAAATTGAAGTTCTAAAAGCTGTTGAATCTCATGTGTCGGTGTGCCTTCCACCAAATACAAGGGCATTAAAACAAGCTTACTTCACATACGGAAAGTGGCTCAAGTAATGCATTGGCTGGAAATTATTGGTCTGAATTTTAGTTTTCTATATCTCTGCTCGTCTGGAGACATGTAGGTCAACGTAGGCCTATATACCACCTTGGATCGGACCTTATGACATCACAAAGTGCAGCAGCCAATGTAAAGGATTAGGATTAGGATCATTAATGTGTGTTTTGAAATAATTAGTTGTCACATTATAAAAAAATTATATGGGAAGAATTTTTTTTTTTTTTTTCATAAACACTAGATCTAGATCTAGCCTTTCCTTAAAGGGATAGTGAACCGAGGTAAAGTTATGACTTTCAACAGAGCAATCTATGGCCATTGTCCTACGATGTTTTTGCTCATCTCTGCCCAACCAGTTTGTCAACATTCCACTCTGCTCCGAATGCAGGAAGCTCTTTTTCTTTTGTGACATTAATGTGAATTCTGTTCGCGGTCACGACGAAGGAACACGGGCGGCCAGGGGCTGTGTGGATGTGTGGAGCTCCGTCTGGGCAGCGGTTGATGTAGATGTTTGCGTCGGAGGGAGAGTTATGCTTCCTGGACACATAGTATAACGGCAGGGTGTGTGTGTGGCACGTTTTATGCACAGCATAGCTCATTTTAACGCTCATGCACAACAATGTGACTAAAAAAGAATCACAAAGTTGCTGTGGGTCATAACCATGAAATATCTAACTTTGTAAGACCTTGAAATCATTCGACATCTCTTTGCATCCTAACAATCAGTCAATAAATCCAATGCGCTGACGAGGAACAAATCCTTTATCTGTGGCTGTTGCAGGCCTGCAATAAGCCAATACAATCGTTGAATTTGGTCTGAATAAAATGACTGGACTCATTGCACATGACCGGACAATTTCACAAGGCCAGGCGGACCTAATGCTAAAGCTAGTGGGCTAGCCATGTCTTTTGGGGGCGTGGCTTTGGAGGGAAGCCTGAAGGGAGGAGTGGATTTCTTTTCGGTTGGATACTTTCAAAATCTACCTTACTCTGGCTGGTATCTCTAAATTGCCTACGCTTTCCCATAATGAAGATGCAAGGAATGATTTTATGGTATTTTTGGATATTGAAGGAAAAAAACGTTGTCTAGAACAGGATATTGTTGGGCTACTATCCACATAACCTGTTATGTTTGTTCTTCCTTATAACCTGATGGACCTGTGAAATGGCCATAGGTCTAGACTAATGTCTAGACCTATGGCCTATGGCCTAAGGCACACAATGTACGTTGACGTTTCCAGAACAAAACAATCCAGAATTACGTCCACGGACGACACTCAGTTACACAGGAATCCCAAGCTGTTGTGTATTTTCGTACATATGCTTGTTAAAATACAAAACAACATAATCAAGGGAATTGGACACATTTTAGAAATCACTTTATCTTCACAGTCTACATTAGACTAAACTGGGCCGTTTTTCTGTTTTAGTTCACATTGAAGTACTACTACTTTAGTACTACCTTATTGAGGCTACATGGCAGGTCTATAACTCCTCTATATATTACCTTGTAAGACAGCCGATAGGAATCTGCTGGGGGGGGGGGGGGGTATGTACTAACTCCAGAAATGGAAGCCTAGCAAAAAGCTGGTGGATATTTTAGTTTGGTTGAGCATCAAACCCACTCTGTCAAAGTAACAAAACTAAACATGTAGGTGTGTGTGTGTGTGTGTGTGTGTGTGTGTGCGTCTGATGCCATCTGACTTGATTTGCCCGACAGTAGATAAAAATGAGGCTGCTGCCGTTTCCCTGGGGGGACAGAGAAAAGCGGCGTCTATTTACCCATTCACAAGGGCTCTCATTCCTCTACACACATTGTTATTCTTGCTTCGCTCGTGCGTATCTGTTTACGTGCAACTTTTCAGCTCAGATACCAACTCCAACAAAAAGGAATGTTGTGTTGTGACAAGGTGCGTGCGTGCTTTATGTGTGACTAAAATATGTAGGACATGTGTGTTGCATCTCAAAGCTGTCCCCGATTCTTTGATTAAGCACAGCTGGATGTGAGTTTACTTGGTACTTACCAAACCAACTAGTTCCAACTGAACAGGGTCAACACCGTGAAGCAGGGGCGTAACCAGGGGGGCCAGGGGGCAGGGGGGGGGGGGGGGGGGGCATGGCCACCATTGGTCAGAGGGTGGCCACCCTGCTGCCCCGCCCACAGTCTGAAAAATAAAAGATCCCGAACGGAAACGGTCTAAAGAAAGCTGAAATATACTTCTAATTATTGGTATTATTTTATTTTTTTACTTTTTATTTTCATTTTAAGTCTTATATTTGTTACTTGTTACTTATTAACACTAAAAACATGCCCGTGTCCCGAACCCCCTCACATAATCATGACACATCGCACAACAGTCTAAGCACCACTAACATGGAATTATCAATCAATCATCCATCAATCATCCATCGAATCATCCATCCATCCATTATCGAAACCGCTTATCCTCTACGAGGGTCGCGGGGGGCTGGAGCCAATCCCAGCTGCAACGGGCGAGAGGCGGGGTACACCCTGGACAGGTCGCCAGCCTATCACAGGGCTAACATATATAGACGAACAACCATTCACACACACACCTATGGTCAATTTAGAGACACCAATTAACCTAATCCCCAACCTGCATGTTTTTGGTCTGTGGAGGAAGCCGGAGTACCCGGAGAGAACCCACGCAATGCACGGGGAGAACATGCAAACTCCACACAGAAAGGTCTCGGGTCCCAGGTGGATTTGAACCCAGAACCCTCTTGCTGTGAGGCGACAGTGCTAACCACTGCACCACCGTGCCGCCCCAATTATCAATCAATAAGACATTATTAGTGTCCATAAGAAAGCTTATTCAGGCCATTGTTATGGCCTGACGGGCCGCGAAAAAGCCGGCTGCTCTGAGCGATGCAGTACGTGTGTTTTAAAATAGAAATAAAAGACTGGCCCGAGCTGCCCCCCCCCCCCCCCCCCCCCCCCCCACACCCCCCAGAAATAATGTCCTGGCTACGCCCCTGCTGTGATGGTATTACTGTTTGTAAGTGTGTAGTTATTTTCACTGCCGATCTAGTTTTTCACAATAGATGTCACCTTTCTAATAATAACAGTTAGCGTCATGAGACCACAGCGAACTCACAAGTTCACAATCCGTCTCTCTCTGCAGAACGGTCCGGCGTCGATCCCGTTGATGAGGGGGTAGAGAGAGTTTTCAGTTTGGGACGAACGAGGGCCGCGCGGGACAAGGGACCATGTGAAACAAAAACAGAAATCTACACAGAAGGATTAGAAGACATTTTTTTCCTTACTTCAAAGGGATTCGGTGGTTTGAGGGAGAGCCCACGCCTCGCTCTGCTTGGCCTGAGTCTGGATCACCGTTTAGGCCGCGGCCATGTTTGGAAATCAATTTCTGCCCGGCCCAGGCCAGACTGATACACTAATGAAACACCAACGTAAATATTCGTATGGTCTCACCAGACTCAATATAAAGAGTACATATTGATAAGAGCAGTAATAATGTAGGAGGGCAAACTTTAAAACCCCAAACCTTGTCTGACTTTCAGTCAAACATCCATATGATTGTGGTAGTGCTTTTTTTTTTTTCATATCACAGCTTAAGGTTGAGGTGACCGGGAGGTGCAACCTCGTCTTGAATCATTGTATTTTTTTGTTAAGGCTTACAATCCACTTCAAATGTCAAGCTCCTCTCTTCCCAAACCCCACGTGCTCCTCCACACGCTTCTGCACCAGAATGACGTCTGAAGTAAATCGGAAATAGGATCAATCAGCCCCAGCCCGGCGTCACACAATGCAAACAAGCGTGTGAGGATGGAGCTCTTCATGGTGTGGTGTGGTGGGGTTGACTAATTAGAAATAACTTCTTTATGGGGGGGGGGTGACTTGAAGGTTACCGATGTGAAGGGGCCCAGCAGATGCTCCGGTAAAGAACGATGGAGAATCCTATTTCTTTCACCTTTCCTTTGTCCTCGGGCATTCATAAAATAGAGAACCCTCATCCACCCACATTCAATTTTCTAATGATTGGAAATGATATACCCACACCCTCACACATGATCCCCCTCACACACACACACACACACACACACATGCACACCCACACTCTTATACGCACTATCTCTCTCACACACACACACACACACGCGCACACACACACACACACACACACAGCTGCTTCTTCAAAGGTTTTATTCCTTTATGAGGATGAAGTAGCAGACTGAAATAAAAAGAAGGCGGGATCATGTTTCAAGCTCCTCTTCAGTATTCCTTTGATCGATGTGTGTGTGTGTGTGTGTGTGTTAGTGTGTGTGTGTGTGCGTGTGTGTGTGTGTATCTGAGCTTGCTGTCTCGAGTTCATGTCCACGTGTTGGATGGGGGTGTTTTGTTCATGTATAAAAATACCCTTTGTGTGTATGTGTGTGTGTGTGTGTGTGTGTGTGTGCGTGCGTGCGTGCGTGTGTGTGTGTGTGTGTGTGTGCATTTGTGTGTGTGTGTGTGTGGTGTGTGTGTGTGTGCGTGTGTGTGTGTGTGTGGGCCGTCTTACCTTATGCAACCCTTCGTAGAGATAACGATGATGGACAACCTGACTGGCGTCTGGTTTGCAAACCAAACTATTCATTTTCCACATTTTCACCCTGCATGATTCAAAATTCATCATAAAAACGTGTGAAAACGCAACTCAACACCTCTTCGCTCCGTATAGCGGCGGAATTATGCATGTGGATTTATAATCGGGAGCTTGTTCTTGTTCATTTCCCATATTCACATTCTGCCTCTGCCTTCTGCAAGCGTCCGCAAAAGAGCAGGAGGAGGAGGAGAAGCAGGGGAAAGTGTGACATTTGGCGCCTCTCACCAGCAATGGACATTTTTGCATTTTCACTGAGTCATACACACTGTGCAATGACACCTTCCCTATACCTGTCTTGGCACTCCGAGACAATCCGAGACAATGAAGCATTGTTCGTTTTTTCTCCTTTTTTTGCATTGTACAGCAGCGTTATTATTATACGCATTATCAGGGCCCGACCACACTCCTCTGTGTTAATGTTTAATCTTATGCCGTTTTGTTAAATGCAAGTTGTTCTGTTTGTTATGTCTATGAAGCGTAGGCCTTGATTTGTGAAAAGCAGCTATTGAGCTAGAGATTGTTTCATCCATGATGGTTGAGGTCACTAATTAGTTTTCTGTGGATATAATATTAGTATGTCGAGTGATTCCTTTAAATCATCTTAATGTATAGTTATATCAGTTAAAGAAGCTATTCAAGTCACGCGTCAAGTTACTCGATGTCAATCATAAAATTTGATTATTGATGATGGATTTTCCTTCACGTCACCACCGAAATATAGGAAACAAATCATCGGTCGCTCATCGTCTTTATTTTATTATGACAGTGGGCGATGGAATTGGAAACCATGCTGCACCGTCAATCGTGGAAAAATCCTTCGCTGGCGTGAGATGCAGCGAAGGCTGTCTCGACACTAACTCGAGTAGCCTCTAAATATCAAGTCTCAACTCCTTACTGAATGATCCTGCAAGCTGATTGGTTGTCTACCTACCTAACCTTTAACGCTCTAGCCACCCCCCCCCCCCCCCCCCCCCCCCCCCCCCCCCCCCCACACCACCACCACCACCACCACCTGCAGCAAGGTTACAAAATGCCTCTTGGGTGTCTTGTCAGATTTGTCTGGCTTGGCCTTTAAGGGCCACCCGCCCACACACCCACACCCACATATACACTCACCGGCATTGTAATACAGGGAGCGGGCCCTTAAGGTATGCACGTCTGCATGCTCACACACTGGGCTGCAGGGCAGGCAGAGGTCGAAGTTTGATCGCCTGACCAAAGTGGTGCGGCAAGAGCACTTTGGTCAAGCGGTCTGCCGTCCGTCAAACGTCCACCTCCAATCACAAACCGTTTTGTCATTAACCGTAGCTTGCACAGTCAACGACGTGCACAGCTTCAAAATCCAAACAAAACACGTGCTTGCATCCCATTCATCAACCAAAGGGAGGATGTCCAGTATGAGCCAAGTAACCAAACAACCAAAGCACACTCACATCAGGGGCAGAAAGGCTTTCAAAGAAGAAACCCCCAAAAAGAATGTTTCTCTGCCGTTGAGATGACAACAGATTGGTCCTGAAAGTTATTCCCATTCAGAGGCAGGCATGAAACCACAACAGATATATCATATATACCACACAGCATTTCACTCCCTAAAGGCTGACGGATGGCTTTTCCATTTCTAACAAATGACTCTTGAATCATACATAAAACTTATATGTTATTTGTCCCTGAGTGAACCCATGAACAGTAGCATACAGCCTAGACTTTGACTGTGGCATGCATGTAGTAAGACTGTGTTTCGCATCTCAGACATAACTCATACACTCTTCTTTGCCAATGTGGTACTTTGACTGGGATGGTCAAAGCTGCACCATGAAATGATTTGCTTAATTGTCTGGGAGGGGGGTGGGGGGGGGTTCAGTGGGTTATGCTATGATACCCCCAGATCTCTATTTAATTAAAGGTGTCCTTCACCAAAAACCTGTTTAGTACTTGTCCTTTTGAAGTACGATAGGTCACTCCGAGTTGCATATGCATGCTTGCACGAGAAAATGTTCTTCTACCCCAATTGCATGCATTAGCCAATGTAAGAAAATAGACGGATGAACAAGCGAGTCAGAAAAGCCTTACCAACTGACGTAATTTGGTGAATTAGTATTCACGGCCTCGCCTACCTTGGCTTGCACCTCGCCTGTCCGTCACAGCGCTGTTAGCCAATCAGAAGCGACGCATTTAAATGTCATGAATATTCATGAATAACAGCTGAAATCCTGTCATTCCTCACTCCCCACCGCCTTCACCAAACTAGACCAGCCTGAAACACCTGAGCACCAGAGCATTTTTTTCACCAAAACAACTTTAAGGATGTACAGAGCTTCCGTTACCCAAAGCTGACGACTAGTAACCCCGGCTCATCCTCTGTGTAGCCTTTGAGACAGTGAGTACGGTGAGTGAGTACAACTAGTACAACTAGACAGTGAGTACGACTAGTAACCCCGGCTCATCCTCTGTGTAGCCTTTGAGACAGTGAGTACGGTGGTCTGAAGTTCACACAATGGTGGCTCAGTAGAAGCTCAACCAAGGAGCCCAAGGAGGAACAGTCTACTGTCGACAAAGTGGCGATTGCCCCCCTGCTTCCCAAAGTGTCAATGATGGAGGCAATCTGCAAAAAACAATGAAGGAGAGGCTAGAGGGTTTGAGTGAGCTAGTTAGCTTGGTTAGCTTGCTGTTCGACAGCTCTGCAACATAGGGGTTGAAGGGGCAACTTCTCAATCACAAAGGCGGTTGAGAGTAGCTCAGTGGGTAGAGCAGGTCTTCCATCAACCGGAGAGCTGGCGGTGCGATCCCACCTCCAACTGTCCACATGTCGAACCCCAAAAATGAACTGACTGTAAGTCGCTTTGGACAACAGCGTCTGCTAAGTGCCCTGAAGTGTAAAGGATTTGTTGGGCCAGATGTTGTTGCAGGATGTGGTGTACCTGCTGACCTCATCCTCGTCGACTTAACGGCTTGTTCTGTGAGCAAATGTTAACGTTGTCAGGTTAGGAGCAGGGGGAGGCTGAGCTGAACAAACCCTGTTCACACATATGGATTTCAGTCTCAAAAAACTTTGCCCGTTTTTTGCAATATGTAGTATACTTTTTTATCTTCATGAGGAAGGCAGCTGATCAGTTCATGGTATTTCGGTAGATCCTGTTGCCATGGTTAAAATGTCCCATCCGGATGTAATGTAGTTCCCGGATCCTTAAAGGCTGGATAGTCTGAGACAGAAAACAGCCCTGTGGGGCTGTCAGATCGGCCTTAAATTGCTTCCTACATGAATCACTTACTGTATTAATTAATTTAGCAATTCAGTTCAATGTGATTTGCCACGGAATGGGCCAGAGCAGTGGCCAATGGCTGTCCTGGAGCTACTAGCCGTTGTGTAATTCTCCAGAACTCACAGCTGGCCAGTCTGCCCCTGTCTCTGAATGTGATCTGCTTGCACAGTAACTGAATGAGCTTCGGGGAGCCGGTAAAAACAGTGGAATCCCCTGGTGAAGGTGAAGTGGCTTAATGTGAATGGACAGAGTGTCTGGTCGCGGAGGTCATTGAGCAGGAAGAAGCTGTGACAACTCATGCTTGTTGTTCGTAAGCATAACAGCAAACAGTTCCACTTGAAGTCACCTCCAAAACTTTTTGTGCAAAGTTATTCCTTTTTGTGTTTTCTTTTTTATGAAACCATTATGCTTACCCTCCTCTTGATAGTTATGACCACATGCAAAGTTCCATTAAATTAATTCCCCTCCCTCCTCTGCTCCTCCCTTGTCGTGCTGATAATGATTGGGGCTTGGGAGTTAATAAGGGTATTAATTACCTGTGTCGAAGAGGAGGGGACTTTCTACCCCCCCCCACTCTGGTGGGCTTTATAGACGTACCCATCAAGGTCAGCGATTGGGAGGCTGTAGGTGACGGGGTGGAGGTGGGGGTGGGGGTGGTGATGGCGGTGGAGTTGGGAGTGGTGCTGGTGATGGCGGTGGAGGTGGGGGTGGGAGTGGTGATGGAGGTGGTGCTGGTGATGGCGGTGGAGGTGGGGGTGGGGGTGGGGGCGGTGCGAGCCGGGAGTGGTGGGGGTGGACGTGGAGGCGGTGGTGGGCGGGGTGTGAGTGGCCCGGTACAGTACTTGCTCCAGGAGCTCTCTGAAGCGACAACAGTAATGAGAATAATTAGAATAGTGCAAGGTCAGGCAGGGCAAGCGAGATGGAGCGGGAAAGAGAGAGAGAGAGAGATCAGTGGACAGAGAGAGTGAGCGATAGAGAGAGAGAGGGAGAGAGAGAGAGAGAGAGAGAGAGAGCGAGAGAGAGAGAGAGAGACAGAGGGAACATAGTGTCAGGAAGCGAGATACAGAAGGGAGGGGGGAGGGGAGGAGCGAGAGGTGTAAACAAATAAACAAGACGAGAGAGGGGATGTTTATTCTTTGGTTGGAGACTGCAGGTGATCAACTGCATGTTTAACTCCCTAATTATCCTTTGGTAGAGAGTTCAGAGTCTGGCGTAGGCTACAGCACACACACACACAAGCACGTGCACGCACACACACACACACACACACACACACTCAAGCAACAGACGGAGCTCCCAGCGTGACAAACCCTCACCCTGTATGACCCTTTATGAAAAAACTAATAATAATCAAA
>JAXIVH010000030.1:3401579-3414079 GCA_036785325.1 Urophycis tenuis
TCTCTGCATTAGACCCATCCTATTGTACATAGGAGCAGTGGGCTGCTATGATCAGCGCCCGGGGAGCAAGTTGGGGTTCAGGGTTCAGTGCCTTGCTCAAGGACACTTCGACATGCATACAGTTTTGGAAGTGGGGATCAAGGGGATCGAACCACCGACCCCGTATAAACATGCTGGTGCAACATTGCTACCCGAAATGGCCTGACCTGAAATAACACATCTTCCCACTCCATCGACGAAGCTATATTTTCAACTACTACTTAGGGGCAGCCGCGGCCTACTGGTTAGGGCTTCGGACTTGTAACCGGAGGGATGCTGGTTCGAACCCCGACCAGTATGAATGGCTGAAGTGCCCTTGAGCAAGGCACCTAACCCCTCACTGCTCCCCGAGCGCCACTGTTGCAGGCAGCTCACTGCATTGGGTTTAAGTGTGTGCTTCGCCTCACCATCACTGTGTTCTGAGTGTTTCACTAATTCACGGGTTAAATGCAGAGACCAAATTTCCCTCGCGGGAACAAAAGAGTAATTCTTCTTCTTCTTCTACTCTTCAACTACTGCTTGTTGATTCTATGCAGCTGGATGACTGGCAGACAGGTGAGAAGGAGGCTGGGCAGGCAAACTGAGACATTTTGTCTAAATGATTGTTTGGTTATTTTGTTATTGTTGTATTTTGGTATTGTTGCCATGTTTTGTCGTATTTTAAGTATAAACAGAATAGAAGTGTTTGTTATTTTATGTTTCATTCAAAAGTACATGGAAGCTATTGATGCAAGACTTGCAAATATTAATTAACAATTATTATAGATGCTATATTAATCCATATCTAATATTCATTCAAATGTATTTGGAGAGCATGGAACTTTCAATTCTGCACAATAAAGAAAAGGTGAACAAGATTAAAAGAACAATAGAGGTTAAAAGACACAGAGCTGGATGACAGAGAAATTGACAAAGTTGAAGAAGACAGATGTGAAATAAATACTAAATGAAATGGAACACAATATGGGCTATGGCAGTGTGTAAATATCAAAAAGAAAATGTCAACAGACTTTGACAGTTACTGGACAGAAAACCTCAAAGTGTGATGTGGCCATTTTATGCATCTGCTAAAAATTCCAATGGTAAAACCTACTTGATTACATGTTACATAGCAATTAGGCCTGGGATATGGCGACACTTCTCACATTTGTCTCAACCTTGACATAATTAATTGTGCTACCTTCAAAGCCAATCATGGGGTGTTTCAATCTGTGATAAAAAAATAAAAATAAAACCTTTGCAAAAACAGGAAAGACATCAGCCAACACCAACGGCCAGCCAACCACTCCATCTCAGCTACAGATTTGCTGTCTGCAAACACAGCAAGTGGACTGGTCCAAAAAGTACAAAAAAAAGTGCATATGGCGAGGCTATTTTTTAGTTTGAAACTGGATGAGAATGGCAAGGAGTACATTTCTCTCTCCCGCAAAGCTGAGACAAACAACTGCAAAGATGCACAGAAAGTTACAAGAGATGCATCTACACTGAGCCTGGCATTCCAAATGGCGCTGTTGCCAGTTTCAAAAGGTTTTATCCCTTTGCCCTCCTGACGGTAAAGCTTTCAACCTTTCTACCGCATCAAACAACTTGTCTCAACTGAACAGACAAGCAGTGTGGTACTCTTGTGAGGCCATGGGGCACAATTTCCTTGGGCAAATGTTGCATAAGCCAGGCAGCCGGGCTTTCAAGGAGGTACCATCATCACCACAACCCATAGCATGCTTGGGTGCAGAGAAATGGGAGGAGTCTGGAGGGGATGACAAGAGTGATGAGAATGAGTGTGAGTGATGTGGCAGACAAGGAACTAAATCTCTCATTGTGTCGATCCAAGAACTACTGAAGCTCTTCTATGTGTCCCACTGGGAGGCTCTCTAGTCCAGCCACTAAAGAAAAGTGGATTTGGCCTACAGAAGACAGAATGCATTGATGGGCATGACTCCACCTGGAACTCACTACTTTTTATTTGGGGAATAACGGAGCAACATTTCTATCCCTGCAGCTACTTTTGCCACTGGCAGTGAGTGTCTGTCTCCATTTGTGGAGGTCTGTGACAGCAGTAGGGCTGGGAAACTCATGATATGATACTATCACAATGTGTTGCCCGCGATAACAATGACATCATTATGCAGCGATTCCCTAACCCTAACCCTAACCTCTGTGATATAACCCTAACCCTAACATGCACACACACACACACACACACACACACACACACACACACACAGTCTGCAACGTGTCCATGTCCATGTGTGCCATCATTCCAAAGTAAAACAGCCATAAAGTAGCAAAAGGCCAGATTGCCAGAAAGCACAACAGTTCTGGTGATAAAATGTTTAAAGGAAGGATAAAACCAAAAAATTAATGCAGTACACAATTGGCTCAAAAGTAATTTACACACATATTTTTTTTCTACTTTTAGTGCTTAACAAGACACATACAATATATACTGTACACTAGGCCTGCACGATATCAGCTAAATGTGCGATGTGCGATCACACTGTTCAATATTGTGATGACGATATGACTTGCGATAAATAAGAAAAGAATAAAAAAGCAAGTAAAATTTTTGTCATGGTGAATACGTCGGTATGAATGTAAACAAATTTGCATATTGTGACGTCACCGACTGCGCCTTGACATCAGTCGACACGTTGTGACAGTACGGGTTTGTGCGGAGACAAGCGCGAGACCAGGCAACGTAAAAGGAACAGAGTTTATTGAGTGTCGGACGAGACCGGCACGGGCGCACACAGTGAGATGTGTGCGTCAATAGAAACAAAGGCTAAGTCCATGAACAAGGTGCACTACATTCAAGACCTGACATTACACGTACAACTCACAAAGGGGAGACAGGAGACACGAGGTTAAGTAGGGAAACAAACAAGACACAGGTGAGACACATTGGGAATTAGACACAGGTGGCTGTTAATGGCCACCGGGGATTCTGGGGGTTGTAGTGCCGGAACCGGTGCTCAATAGACAGGCGACGCCGATCGAGGTAGAGGGGGAGGAGTTGGTGTGACACACGTATGCAATTTATATTCACGATACTTACTAAAATATCATCAATAGGGTTTAATTGTATTTGCATTAGTTGTTTAGAGAGAGTAAAAAAACAACGGTCGGTCTTAACGCAAGTTCACATGCGGTTGGTCGGACTTAAAGGGAAAAAATATATATATTTGGGTCGGTCCTAAATTGACAGGGTGGGTCGGGTTATGGCAAACCCCAATATTTTTTAAGGATGGCCCGAGTGTGCGTGGCAAACTTATCTTATTACAAACCAGCTTTTGTGATGTGTTTATCGCAAACGTTCACATCACGATGACGATGAAAATTCGATTAATCGTGCAGGGCCTAAAAGCCTATAAACAATGTTTATATGTTTATACACACGTTTTTTTACTCTTCAAACAACTAATGCAAATACAGTAGACAGTAAACATTTCTAATGACTGAAATGTTACAGTCATTTGTTACAGTACAAATACCATACCATAAAACTGTAATATAAGTATTTTGTTTAAATTAATACCAAACAAAGTAATATCCTTCCTCAGGGATGTTGCCTCCAACAATTATTGGTTGTAAGATTTTCTCTGCTGGCTGACACATGAAAAGGCTTACTTCATTGATCAGTACTGTAAAGAACATTCTTGCTGCCTATATTCTTTCCCTTATTTTATTGAAGTGACTGCTAGTATAATGATATAGACAAGAGACATTTAACTAAAAGGTGGGATTTTTGTTCCATTCACAATGCCACAAGATGTAGTCAAAGGTTCCCAAGCCAGAAGTCTCTGAAAAGCAACATTACAGTATTATCCACTAAATACTTCAGTGGATATATACTGTGTAATAGCATTGTTGTAAAAAAGCATTCATAATGCTTAACCAGCCATTGGAACACCCGAGAGCTAGCATATGCTTACTTGTTTTGCAGACCTGGTGATTTGTGCAAGAAATGCACAGTCTTGGGACAGTAAAAGTATAGACAGAATATCTGCAACTACATAACAAGGCCTCAATTGCTTCAACAAGGGTATGCATGTGCATACTGATGTCACTAGGGAGTGTAGAGGGATTAGGCGCAGTAAGTGACTAGAGGCGTAGTTAGTTTAGTAGTTAGTGCGAGGTTAGTTTTAGACAAAAAGTTAGTTTTACTAAGGCCCAGACAAACTGGTCAACATAAAAAAGATAAGGCAGTGTGCATCTACACATTGTGTGGACATTTGAGACATTTGTTATCCTTGATAGTCTTTATTCCACTTTTATGTCATTTGTTTTTGGACTCCTGTACTTTAGCATGGAGCCAGTGTGGAGTATGATAGTTGACCCTTGTAGCGGTTGGTTGTTTCAGTTCCTATGAAGTGCAAACATGTGTTTCAAATTAAAAGTCATACATACATAAAGACAAAAGTCATTTAAATATTAAAGTTCAACAAATTAATGTAAATACAGAAAATATGATGACATTTGCATCAAATCAACAAGATACAATTCATTCTGTAATGAAAACCAACCTTCAGTAAAACTTTCTGCAATCGTTACATTTTCCTGCCTACACCACCGACCATCAATCTGTAAGTTTTCGACTGAAATGTCATCTAAATATGAGAGCAAATGAAGCTCAAATAAGATGGTGCTGTCAATACAAGTAAGCTACTTCAATCAGGAGCTATGTGGTAGTGGAACACCGTGGCTCCATTGAAGCCCGAATGGGGACTGCTGGCTTTTGGAAATGGCCCTAGTTACCTTTTTCATTGACCATAAAATCCCATTTACCAACATGGCCAGCATGAAGATGGACTCCTGTAACAACATTTTAATTTAATTAATATCTCTTTTCAATGAATGACACAAGTTGGGAAGGACAGAAAACAAAGGGAAGTGAAGAAGCTCTGGTTCGAGAGTCGCAATACAGACCTCCAGCTCAGCGTTTACCGTTGCACCCTTCCCATCCTGAAGTATGTGATGATATTCAAGGTGTGGATTTTCAGACTGCAAGTATGATCAAATAATAGTTGTAGTACTTTACAATGGAGTGGTCACCAATTGCCTGCCATGCTCATTGCTGAGCATCTTCACTCCACACCAAAAACACAAATTGAGATGGATTTCGGGGACAAGAGGCTGCCTCTCTGGGTGCCTCTCTGGGTGTCTGGCGATGGCTAAGAAAGTGAAGTCAGTCTAACCCATGTCATTCGGTTAGTAAATGTATTGAAAATGGCAACTCATAAACTAATGAATTTCTCTTGGTACATTAAATTAATGGCCAATCATTTTATAAATAAAGCTGCCACTGAACAGCATGACCCTACAATCACTGTTTGCTCTGGACCCTTTGATGAGAGGCCACTCAGACTGGCATGCTCCAGCTGGCAGGGATGTCGGGCAATTTGGAGCCACCCCAATGTTGATGTGCCACTGGAAGTGGTAAAGTTCAACATTAATAACACTCTTTCACCACAATGAGCATGGCAACCTTCAATGCAATACACACAACTATGCCCTCAGGACCATGGGCCAGACAGAGAGCAGAAAGCTCTCAAAGGTTGGCAGGGTCCATCCACACCACGGGCACAAAGGACATGGCTCGCAGACAACAGTGCCTGTTGAAGAGAGGGAGGCAGGAAGAGTTTGGTTGCCAGCCAACAACCAGTGCAAAGCAGGAAGACAGCAATGGAGGAGGACAAGCAAGCAAAAGTGAGGCAGATGGCTGCTCAAAAGAGGAAAAATGCAATGGAGGTGCTGGTACAGGCTAAGAAGAACAAGCAATGTGTTTCGGTGGGGAAGCTGGAGTGTGGGGGGGTATTGTGTCACTTAACGTCCTCAGAAAAATTGTATTACTTATTGCCATCAGAAAAATGTAGCATGCATCATGGGCCTATTATAGTATATGTTTTGTGTTTGTATTTAGTTTTTGATCTGTACTTGACACTACTTTTCTTTTCTATTTTCAGCTGTTTTTCTGCTGCTTAAATACCAAAATTTCCGTACCTGGGGATTAAAGTGTTATTATGTCTTATCTTCTCGCTATAACTGAACTATCAATCCCTCTCACTGACGATTGTATCAAACGTTAAAGGCACAGAACACAACTTTGAACATAGGGTCATTACATAGGGCTCGTCCGGGATTTGAACCCGGGACCTCTCGCACCCAAAGCGAGAATCATACCCCTAGACCAGGGGTGTCAAACGTACGGCCCGTGGGCCGGAACCGGCCCGGAGGGGGTTTAGTCCGGCCCAGGGGATAAATTTGCATTATTAAAAAAAGAATAAACTTCATTTTCTGTAAAATCTGCAGTTCCTATGTTGTCCGCTAGGGGCGTTGTGTTTTAGTCAGTTCAATCGCTTTACCCTCTTTTTCTCTTGGAACGGGCACCCTCATCAGCGAACTGTTGTCAAAAAAGAGAAAAGTGGACACAGAGTGTCGGATTTTTCAAGAAAAATGGACTTCTTCCTATATGTTCATGGAGGTGAATGGGAAACCCGTGTGCCTGGTGTGCATGCAGCAAGTTTCGGTGCTTAAGGAGTACAATATTCGGCGCCACAACCAGGAAACTTTTTATTTCTCTGATTAATAACAGCTTTATCGAGGCCGGCGCTCTCTCTCTGTTGTGTGGCATGATATGATCTGCACATCAGTGCTTTTATAGCCGGGTCAGTGTCTCAGCGCCATGGACAGCGCTGTGTGCGCGTATTCAGACAGGAACAGGGAAACCGGCAACCGGTGGAGGGAGAGTGCGATGTCTCTCTACCAAAGCTAAAAGAAAGAACGAACGTTGTTTTACGTTCCGAACCGGTTCAGGAACGAAACGTTGGTGGCGGAACGCAAGAACGAAAACGTTAAATATACCGGTTCCGTTCGGAACGGAACGATTGAAAAATAATTCAAGCCCTGTAAAAAAGTGGACTTACTGTTAGTTCTATGTAATTTTGGAATGAGTTTAGTGGTCTGGCCCCCTTGAGATCAGATTAAGATGTATGCGGCCCCCAGACCAAAATGAGTTTGACACCCCTGCCCTAGACCAACGAGCCATGCCATGATGTAAGTGAGTTGGTCATTTTAAAATTTGGTGCAATGACAAGCCACAGCCAGAACTCTCAATCATTGATATAGCCAGAACTATGCCACCAAATTCAAGCATTGTTGCTTCCGTTGGACCCAATTAAAGTCTAACTTTGTAATACAATAAAGATTACAGCTTTCCACTCAATTATTGTTGCCAAGTGGTCAAATGTGGTGTATTTAGGCTCCGCTTAGAGGATGTGGCTTTTCAAATCCCAACTCTTCCAGTCAACACATTGAATTTAATTTCAACTTTGAAGAGGCATTGAGGAAAACATGCTGTCAGAGGTAGTGTGGCCGAGCGGTCTAAGGCGCTGGATTAAGGCTCCAGTCTCTCAGGAGGCGTGTGTTCAAATCCCACCACTGCCAGGCAACTCTTAGCATTCAGGGCATCTTTTTGAAAGGCCATTCTCAAAAGGTGATACTGTGGCCTGACATGGTATGCTCAAATACTTAGAAACTCTGCATTAAAACAACACTCTTCCTCAAACCCAATGTACTTGTTTATCATTGAGTCAAACTTTTGCAATGTGGACTAAACTATGCAAAAGGGAACAATTGCAAAGTCATAAGGAGTGGGAGAAGTTGAACATGTAACAAATCTGAATGTGGTTCTCAGGCATTTTAGTGTAAGTTGCCATCAGTAAGATGAGTCTGGACCGTTTGAGAACAAGGACAGTAGAGTGAATTCAGAGAAGTCGGCCATCACAGCAACGGTACAGCACTTTGAGCAGAGAAAATTGCCGTAACATTGGGCTCATCCGGGATTTGAACCCGGGACCTTTCACACCCTAAGCGAGAATCATACCCCTAGACCAACGAGCCACGCTGTGCAGAAAGTATTTGGTCGTGTTGAAAATGGGTGCAATGACAAGCCAATAGTTTAAAAAACAGATTGATGTAGCTGTAACTATGGCACCACATTCAAACATTTGTTTGGGCACTGGGTTCAAAGTCAAGACTGCTATCCGTTACACCTTTGAACAGGCACGAGGAGCTGGATTCAGGCTCCTACCTCTGAGAAGGCATGGATTCAAATCACACCAGTGCCGGGTAATCATACCAGTGCTGTGTTATTTAATGTCAGATCACTGAATACTTTATCCAGACTGCTACGTCTTACAGCTTCTCACTAACGATTGTTACCGAATGTTAAAGGCAGCGAACACAACTTCGGCATAGGGTCATTGCGATGGGCTCGTCCGGGATTTGAACCCGGGACCCCTCGCACCCGAAGCGAGAATCATACCCCTAGGCCAACGAGCCATGCCATGATGTAGGGGAGTTGGTCATTTTAAAATTTGGTGCAATGACAAGCCACAGACCAAACTCTCAATCATTGATATAGCCAGAACTGTGCCACCAAATTCAAGCATTGTTGCTTCAGTCGGACCCAATTAAAGTCTAACTTTGGAATACAATAAAGATTCCAGCTATCCAGTCAATAATTGTTGCCAAGTGGTCAAATGTGGTGTATTTAGGCTCTGCTTAGAGGATGCGGCTTTTCAAATCCCAACTCTGCCAGTCAACACTATGAATTGAAGTTCAACTTTGAAGAGGCATTGAGGAAAACCTGTTGTCGGTGGTAGTGTGGCCGAGCGGTCTAAGGCGCTGGATTAAGGCTCCAGTCTCTCAGGAGGCGTGGGTTCAAATCCCACCACTGCCAGGCAACTCTGAGCATTCAAGGCGTCTTTTTGAAAGGCCATTCTCAAAAGGTGATACTGTGGCCTGACATGGTATGCTCAAATACTTAGAAACTCTGCATTAAAACAACACTCTTCCTCAAACCCAATGTACTTGTTTATCATTGAGTCAAACTTTTGCAATGTGGACTAAACTCTTTTTGTTACGCAATTGTTCCAAAAGGGAACAATTTCAAAGTCATAAGGAGTGGGAGAAGTTGAACATGTAACAAATCTGAATGTGGTTCTCAGGCATTTAAGGCCCAATCTCAATTCTCTATTTTACCCTTTCCCCTTCCCCTTGCTCCTTCCCCTTCCCCTATGTCTTGGCCCTTGAAACAGAGTGCCTTTACCCCTTGGTTTCAAGTAAGCTCCCGATCTTAATTGGTTTTAAGGGGTATCTACCCCTTGCCCTTATCCCTACCCATCAATTGAAATTAGAATTAAGATAGCCCTTCGTCTCACGTGCACGCGCAAAACTAAGGGGAAGGGGGAAGGGGTAAAATAGAGAATTGAGATTGGGCCTTAGTGTAAGTTGCCATCAGTAAGATGAGTCTGGACCGTTTGAAAACAAGGACAGTAGAGTGAATTCAAAGAAGTCGGCCATCACAGCAACAGTACAGCACTTTGAGCAGAGAAATTTGCCGTAACATTGGGCTCATCCGGGATTTAAACACTGGACCTCTTGCACCCTGAGCGAGAATCATACCCCTAGACTAACCAAGAGGCATTGAGGAAAACATGTTGTCAGAGGTAGTGTGGCCGAGCGGTCTAAGGCGCTGGATTTAGGCTCCAGTCTCTCAGGAGGCGTGGGTTCAAATCCCACCACTGCCACCACTGCCAGGAATGTCTGTGCATTCAAGCAACTTTTTGAAAGGCCGTTCTCAAAAGGTAATACTGTGGCCTGGCATGTTATGCTCAGATACTTAGAAACCTTGTATGAAAACAACACTCTTCCTCAAACCCAATGTACTTGTTTACCATCAGATCACCCAGATCACCAGACTCCTTCAGCCCCCACTCACGGCACACAGACCTTCACAGCGGAGCAGGTGAGGAAGGTGCTGTGCAGGCTCCGTCCAGGCAAGGCTGCAGGTCCCGATGGCGTCAGCCCGAGGGTACTCAAAACGTGTGCTACCCAGCTGAGTGGAGTCCTGCAGCACATTTTCAACCTGAGCCTGAGTCTGGAGAGGGTCCCTGTGCTGTGGAAGACATCCTGCCTGGTTCCAGTACCAATGAAGGCGCGTCCTAGCACCTCTAATGACTACAGACCGGTGGCACTGACGTCCCACCTGATGAAGACCTTGGAGAGGCTGGTCCTGTCACTTCTTCGGCCCCTGGTCAGTGCATTGCTGGACCCTCTGCAGTTTGCCTACCAGCCGAGGCTGGGAGTGGAGGATGCCATCATCTTCCTGCTTCACCGTGCCTATGCCCACTTGGACAGGCCCGGAAGCACTGTGAGAATCATGTTTTTCGACTTCTCCAGTGCTTTAGACACTATCAGGCCTGCCCTGTTGGGGAGTAAGCTGACGGCGATGCTGGTGGACTCCTCCCTGGTTTCCTGGATTACGGACTACTTAACGGGTCGACCACAGTTTGTCAGACTGCAGGACTGTGTGTCTGACACTGTGGCCAGCAGCACAGGGGCTCCACAGGGGACCGTTCTGTCACCATTCCTGTTCACCCTGTACACCTCAGACTTCCAGTTCCACTCGGAGTCCTGCCATCTGCAGAAGTTTTCAGACGATTCTGCAGTGGTTGGATGTGTTAGTGAGGGTAACGATGTGGAGTACAGGAGCGTCGTGGATTCCTTCGTTGAGTGGTGTGAGCTAAACCATCTGCAGCTCAACACCAACAAGATGAAGGAGTTGGTGGTGGATTTCCGGAGGTTGAAATCTACCCCAACACCCATCTCCATCAAGGGGGTGACTGTCGACGTTGTCCAGGATTACAAATACCTGGGTGTTCACCTGGACAATAAACTGGACTGGGCCAAGAACACTGAGGCTGTGTATAAGAAAGGCCAGAGCCGACTTTATTTCCTGAGGAGGCTCCGGTCCTTCAACGTCTGTAATACCATGCTTAAGATGTTCTACCAGTCGGTGGTAGCCAGTACCATCTTCTTCGGGGTCGCGTGCTGGGGAAGCAGGTTGAGGTCAGCAGATGCCAACAAGATCAGCAGGATCGTCAGGAAGGCTGGCTCCGTCCTGGGGGTCCAACTGGACTCTTTGTTTGAGGTGTCTGAGAGGAGGATGCTGCGCAAGTTGCGTAGTATCCTAGACAACAACGCTCACCCTCTCCAATAGGTGCTGACCTCATACCGCAGTGCCTTCAGCAATAGACTCATTCCACCCCGGTGTACCACAGAACGCCACAGAAAGTCCTTTCTTCCTGTGGCCATCAGACTCTATAACTCATCTACTTCAGGCGTTAGAGGACCTCACATCTTCTAAATGCACCATCACTGCAGAAGTCACTTTATTCACTGCATTCACTGTATTCACTTTATTTATTTAGAAGTCACTTTACTTTTTAGTACTGCCATGGGAACTATACGTATTGCTGTATATTATATATACCTACGTAGTTACTGTAGCGGTACGACGAACTATCTCATCTTATTCCATTAAACATTCACTGAGATATAGATATATGTATATATTTATTAGTTTCTATTATAGTTTGTACGGGTATATTAGCTTAAACTTAAGTTGAGTAACTAAGTATAAGCTAATATAACAAAATGTTAGGCTAGTTGGTTTTTAGTTAGTTGGTAGTTAGTTAGTTGGTTTATAAGTTACTCTAGTTTATTGTTATATTGTTGTTAATTGGTTATATTAGGTATATTTTTATATTAGGGTATATATTTTTATTTTTTTTATTTTAGGTATATTTTATTTTGTGTATATTTCTTTTCCTTCTTTGTTTTGATCTGTTGCAAAATAATTTCCCTCGGGATGAATAAAGTCTCTTGAATCTTGAATCTTGAATTATCATTGAGTCAAACCGTTACAATTGGGCCTACATGATGCAAAAGGGAACAAGTGCGAGGTCAAAAGCAGCAGTAGGAGAAGTTGAACATGTAACAAATCTGAATGTGGTTCTCAGGCAATTGAGTGTAAGTTGCTGTTAGGAAAAATGTTATCTAGCAATGGTATGGTTAGGATGATCTGACCTTCCGAAGAAGGACATGGTGAGGATTGTATTCCTCTTGGCGACTTTAAGTCTGACTCTCTGAAACTTGGAGACATAACTTGAAGTGATTGAAGGATACACCTACGTCATGTCCAATCTTTTAGTATATGTAATCTGTATACATTATAAGCCAATCAAAATGGGACATTCCTGTCATGCTGTTCCGACTTGGGACTTGTATATAATACACTGCGTCTCAGGGAGCAGGAGAGCAACGCAAAAATCTCTTGCTTGATGAAATCCTCTTTTTCTCCTCGTACGAGATCAATAAACAACTTCAGCTTAAACTATATAGAGTTCCTGGCACTTCTTGTTCTTCGGCATCTATCCCCTGTACTGCTGGTCACTGTGAATTTCTCCTAAGGGGGATTAATAAAGGAATATCTTATCTTATCTTATCAACAAGAATCTCCTCAGTTGCCATCAGTAAGATGAGTCTGGACCGTTTGAGATCAAGGACAGTAGAGTGAATTCAAAGAAATCGGCCGTCACAGCAACGGTACAGAACTT
>JAXIVH010000030.1:3416579-3501579 GCA_036785325.1 Urophycis tenuis
GTCCGCAATAGTGCGGACTAGTCAGACTGATGCGTTACGAACTGATGAACTGGTTCATAGTACGAGAGACCGATCCGTACTACGAACTGATGAAGCCGCTTGGATAAGAGGCGAAACGTCTTCACAGACAAATCTAATGTCCAGTTGCGTTCGATTTAACTGTTTGGCCGGAATAACCGTTTAGGATTGGATGAGAAAAGGAGATAGTAATGCACCACAAATCCTCACTAAATGTTCATTTCAGCGCCTCTGATAAAGTGCAGCTCACACAGACCAAGTTTGCATCTCGGTTTAAATACCCCTCTGTCACACACTGTCAGCATTCACACTTTGACAGCGCAAGAGGGGGTTCACTTGGTTACAGTGACGGCATATGCCGGTGTCGCATCAGCTGTGCGCATCTGATTCACGTCGCAAGTTGACATTATTATTTGCATTTGTTTTCCACTGCCTGAGGTAATTGATGTTTTGCATGAAAGGGTAAATGCACCATGTAAACATTTTAAGGAACTTATTCATTGCCTACTATTTGTCTTACTAATTGCCAAAATGAGTGAGTTTTACATTCACTTGTTTTCTACCAGCTGTCACGTCGGATCCATAAGGATCGGTCTCTCGGTCATTTGTCACGTGACAGGCAGGCTGAACGGGTCGTTCTCGACTCGTTCATTCGTTCATCAAGTCGTTCATTTGTCACGTGACAGGCAGGCTGAACGGGTCGTTCTCGTTCATTCATTCGGATCGGTCTCGTTCATTTGTCATGTGACAGCTACCAAGTCACTGTCATGTCGTGCTGTCAAACAACAGTGGCAGGGAGGACACAGGACACAAGTCACTTTATAGTGGTGTGTTTTTGCTTTCCTAGGTTTTCAGATGGTTTGAATTGCTTGTGGCATTTTGTATACACTTTGTCAGCTGAAGTAAACCATGTTGCCTTCATTGTTAAGTGTTTGAGAACCGCGATCTTTTTTACAACGCTCACAAGAGGGCTACAGCGCCACCTGCTGTAAAAAAATTTACGAAATGAACGAAATGACTCGTTCAAAGATTAGTTCAATTTACTGTCCGAGAGTAAATTGAACGAAACAGTATAAAGATTCGAACCTCCCAACACTAACCCCTAGACCAGTGATTCTCAAAGTGTGGTCCGCGGACCACCAGTGGTCCGCGTGCGCCCCCAAGTGGTCCGCGAGAGGATGACAAAAAAGTCAAATTTATAACAGGATTTATAGGCCTATTTGTAAAGTTGTTATGCTTATTTGGAATTTGTCATTTTATCAGCAGTGCTGAAGTTCATAGCTCCACAAGAGCCAAATATTTGATTACAATTAAAAGTAATAGGTTCAATTGACATAGTTTACTCTTTTAATGTTGAACTACTTCACATTGAGTTCACCTTTACTATTTTGACAGTGGTATCAAATTAAATTCTCTTCATACAACTGCTGTTTCATTCATTACATCACAACCAGCTCTGAACATGTTTAATCTGAAACAGTGATTAATCTCACATAGATCGGGGTAAAGGTATTTCATAGTAGCCTAATTTTGCTACAAATACATTTGTAATATACTGCAGACTTAATTTGGAATATACAACATATAATGCAATTGGAACATGCGCTGTTTAAAAAGGTTTTTTTAAGGGTGGGAGTGGGAAATTTGCCCGCTGGTTAGGTGGTCCGTGATAAAAAAAAAAAAGATAAAGTGGTCCTTGGTGTGAAAAAGTTTGAGAACCCCTGCCCTAGACCATGCTGTTCAGAAAGCATTCGGTCATGTTAAACATGGGTGCAACGACAAGCCAATAGTTTTAAACAGATTGATGTAGCTGTAACTCTGACACCACATTCAAGCATTAGCTTGGGCACTGGGTTCAAGGTCAAGACTGCTATCCGTTACACCTTTAATCCGCTCATGGAAGAAATATTCCACGACTTTCCCCACAGAACTCTCCAGCTTCATGGGGCTCGTCCGGGATTTGAACCCGGGACCTCTCGCACCCTAAGCGAGAATCATACCCCTAGACCAACGAGCCACATAGTACTATACAGATTTGGTCGTATTCTAAATTGTTCAAAAAAAAAACTAGAACACATGGTATTTACCAAATTCTTATCGAACCAACTTTGCCACAAACTTCAAATATTATTTTTTCAGACACTTTAATTCTTAATGTATTACAACAGACATCAGACAGCCAACTGTTGAATTTTAGCACTACTTTGCTGAGGCATTGAAGAAAGCGGATTTTTTTGTGGTAGAATGGTCCAAGGAGCTGGATTCAGGCTCCTGCCTCTAAGTAGGCATGGGTTCAATTCACACCAGTGCCAGGATTTTCTGTGTTATTTCATGTCAGATCACTGAATACTTTATCAAGACTGCTACGTATTACATTATGGATCACAGCTTCTCACTGATGATTGCATCAAACGTTAAAGGCAGAAAACACAACTTTCAACATAGGGTCTTTGCGTGGGGCTCGTCCGGGATTTGAACCCGGGACCTCTCGCACCCAAAGCGAGAATCATACCCCTAGACCAACGAGCCATGCCATGATGTAAATGAGTTGGTCATTTTGAAATTTGGTGCAATGACAAGCCACGGCCAGAACTCTCAATCATTGATATAGCCAGAACTATGCCACCAAATTCAAGCATTGTTGCTTCAGTTGGACCCAATTAAAGTCTAACTTTGGAATACAATAAAGATTACAGCTATCCACTCAATTATTGTTGCCAAGTGGTCAAATGTGGTGTATTTAGGCTCTGCTTAGAGGACGTGGCTTTTCAAATCCCAACTCTTCCAGTCAACACATTGAATTTAATTTCGACTTTGAAAAGGCAATGAGGATAACATTTTGTCGGTGGTAGTGTGGCCGAGCGGTCTAAGGCGCTGGATTAAGGCTCCAGTCTCTCAGGAGGCGTGGGTTCAAATCCCACCACTCCCAGGCAACTCTTAGCATTCAAGGCATCTTTTTGAAAGGCCATTCTCAAAAGGTGATACTGTGGCCTGACATGGTATGCTCAAAACTTGGTAAACTTTTGTTTTACTCGCTAGTAATCCCTATTTAATGACCAGAATGGTCATCTTGGTCCCTCTACCGGTGTGCCATTGAATTGCATTTCAACACGTAAAGCACACGCAGAACCATCATGGTTTCATGACTGCGTCCGAGCAGCTGCTTGGCCATTGAGTGATCCCCGCGGAAGCATAACTCATGAGTCTGGACCGTTTGAGAACAAGGACAGTAGAGTGAATTCAAAGAAGTCGGCCGTCACAGCAACGGTACACAACTTTGAGCAGAGATATTTGCCGTAACATTGGGCTCATCCGGGATTTGAACCCGGGACCTCTCGCACCCTAAGCGAGAATCATATCCCGGCCTAAACCAACGAGCCATACTGTGCTGTTGTGATTTGCTCATGTAGAAAATGGGCGCAATGACAAACGATGACAAAGGAGTTATACAAATTGATATAGCCAGAACTATGCCAGCAAATTCAAACATTCTTGCTTCAGTTGGAAGCAATTCAAGTCTATTCATCATGACTAAATGAAACCACATATTTCAATGTCCAGAGTGCTAGCCACTACATCATTGAAAATGCATTGTGAGCATCTTTCTGATTGTTGAATCGATCATCTACGACATGGTGCACAACTTTGTGTGTGACAATGTGCTGCATCATGGGGCTGGTCTGGGATTTGAACCCGAGACCTCTCGCACCCAAAGTGACAATCATACCCTGCCTAGACCAACGAGCCCCATCGTGCCAGGAAGATTTGGTCATCTTTGAAATTGGTCCATAATCAACCATAACGTAACAACATAACAACGTCTTAAAAATATTGTCATGGTCCCAACTTTGCCACCAAGTTCAAATATTCTTTCTTCAGACCGAATTAAAATCTAACGTTGTATTACAATAATGATTGCAGACATCCAGTGAGTTATAGTGGCCCAGGGGTCAAACGTGGTGCATTTAGGCTCTGCTATCTTCAGCGGTAGTGTGGCCGAGTGGTCTAAGGCGCTGGATTTAGGCTCCAGTCTCTCAGGAGGCGTGGGTTCAAATCCCACCACTGCCAGGAATAACTGTGTATTCAAGCAACTTTTTGAAAGGCCATTCTCAAAAGGTGATACTGTGGCCTGACATGTTGTGCTCAAATAATTAGCAACCTTGCATAAAAACAACACTACCTCAAAGACAAAGGACATTATTGTTTACATTTCATTCCAACAATTACTCTTGAGAAGGGTAAGATTGTGAAATGCATTTAGGATCAGATACTTGCCAAACTACTCGAGGGGAATCAGTAAATACATTGGGTAGGACAAAGTTAACATTTTCAATTTTCAAACACACAAAGATTTCAAGCCAGATCACTGAATTCATTATCCAGAGTGCTATATATATGTGCTTCATGAACTTTGAAACACAACTTTGAGCATCGCAATTTCCTGCTTCATGGGGCTCATGCAGGATCTGAACCGAGGACTTCTTGCACCCTAAGCGAGAATCATACCCCTAGACCAACTAGCCATGCTGCGGAAGAGCATTTTGGTCACTTTGAAAATGGGTGCTATGACAAACCAGTTACACATATAGCAATAACTATGCCAACAAATTTAAAACATTTTGCTTCAGTTTGAAGGAATTAATGTGTTCCTTTAAAGTGCTATCAAATACATTGCTACATTACAGTCATTGTGAGCATTTTTCTGATTGTTGAATCAATCAGCAACGACATGGTGCCCAACTTTCAGAACAGAAATTTGCAGCATCGTTGGGCTCGTCTGGGATTTGAACCCGGGACCTCTCGCACCCTAAGCAAGAATAATACCCCTAGACCCACATACCTTGCTGTGCTGTTGTGATTTGGTCATTTTGAAAATGGGCGCAATGACAACGGAGTTATACAAATTGATATAGCCAGAACTATGTCAGCAAATTCAAACATTCTTTCTTCAGTTGGAACCAATTAAAGTATATTTATAATGACTAAAGCAGACAACATACTTCAATGTGAAGAGTGCTAGCCACTACATCCTTGTACATGCATTCTGAGCATCATTCTGATTGTTATATCGATCATCTACGACACGGTGCACAGCTTTCTCCACGGAAAGTATCCTGGGGCTCGTTCGGGATTTGAACCCAGGACCTGTCGCACCCAAAGCAAGAATCATACCACTAGACAGGGGGTGGACTGTCCATAGGGACTACCGGGAGTTTTCCCGGTGGGCCGCTCAATAATGGGCCGGCAGTGGCTGCCTTTTTTTTTTTCTTCTGCAGCCCAGGGAGAGACCGGCCCCCAGAGCTAAGCTGCAGCCCACATAGGCCCAAATGGCTTGTCTGTCTAAAGAATACCTGGCCCAGTGGCCCTATGATAGGCTACAGAAGCCCAGTAGGCCAGCCCACACATTTTTCAGACCCCCCCCTCGTCCAATCACCTGTAATGAGCTATCATTATGAAGGGGAAGAGAAAAACACACACAAAAACAAAGCGAAGATGGAGAAAAAACGAAAAGGCGGGGCAGAAAAGCTGAGGGAAAAGAAAAAAAAAAAAGCTCTTGTCACTGATGCTGCTAAGAGGTAATATATTAAACATGATTGCTGCAGCGGGGGCCGGCGGGGGCGGGGCTTCGGCTGCGCCAGCTGCAGCAGGTCCCTCTCTGCAGCAGGCGGAGAGTGAAAGTGAGGCTCCTGCTGCCATGGTGGTACAGGAGGAGGAGGAGGAGGAGGTTGGCGGTGGTGATAGCAGGTGTGTGTGTTGTGGATAAACACTCATTCACTAAATGTTCAAAACCGTTGTCTATTTAACTTTACTTGACATAATAGATCTCTGCATAGTGTGCGGTGTGTTACAACTAAATCTAGTTATCTATAGTGTTGGACAATAATATACTAATATCCTGAATAATTGGCTAGTTGCTTTTATTAACCACTATTTTATATTTTCATCAAAGGATGCCACACATTTGCAGATCTACAAGCTTAAAACTCACATGTTGCAATGTGGTGTGGTTTCAGCATGTAGATCTGCTATTTTCACAATTTTTTTACCTATAATTATATCCCATAAATCAGGTCACAGGAGTTAAAGTGTTTTAAGTATCAATACACTTTCTTTGTGCCCACAGTCCAATTTGTTCAAATATGCTTCACATATGAAGGGGAGAGCACTGACTTCAATGTCCAGAGTGCTATAGGTTACACTGTGAAACAGCATTGTCAGTTTATTAACAGAATATCAGAGCAACAACATACAACATTGAGTAGGGAGAATAACCTTTGCATAGGGCTCGTCCGGGATTTGAACCCGGGACCTCTCGCACCCTAAGCGAGAATCATACCCCTAGACCAACGAGCCATGCTGTGCTGTTGTGATTTGGTCATTTAGAACATGGGCGCAATGACAAACGATGAAAAAGGAGTTATACAAATTGATATAGCCGGAACTATGCCAGCAAATTCAAACATTCCTGCTTCACATTGACCCAATTAAAATCTAACTTTGTAATACAATAAAGATTACAGCTATCCAGTCAATTATTGTTGCCAAGTGGTCAAATGTGGTGTATTTAGGCTCTGCTTTGAGCACGTGGCGTTTCAAATACCAACTCTGCGAGTCAACACTATGAATTGAAGTTCAACTTTGAAGAAGCGTTGAGGAAAACATGTTGTCAGAGGTAATGTGGCAGAGCGGTCTAAGGCGCTGGATTAAGGCTCCAGTCTCTCAAGAGGCGTGGGTTCAAATCCTACCACTGCCAGTCAACTTTGAGCATTCAAGGCATATTTTTGAAAGACCATTCTCAAAAGGTCATATTGTGGCCTGACATGGTATGCTCAAATACTTAGAAACTCGGAATTAAAACAACACTCTTCCTCAAACCCAATGTTTACCTCACAAGTGAGGTGAGTGGGAAGAGAGAGGTACATGCTTTTCCAAGAAAATGGCTAATGCTAATGGTTGCACCTGGGGACGCTGGCGAGACTGACGCCGCTCCGTATGGCTTGTTTATTTATTTTCAGTAATTTTACTTTTTCTCACGATTATGTCAATCATTTTATTTGATTTTCACACTCAGTTCAGTATGAAAGTCCAATAGTTATATATTTACGCATTTTAGAATATCTCCGTCGTATTTTGTTTATTTTTACGGAGTTGAAGTCTGACATGAACCTACGTCTTTGACCGGAGGATGGAAGTTAAGTTCCAGTAGCCTACGGCCCACCTCTTACACACGTCTTCGTGCATAGGCAACACCTGCTGGAGCAAGGATGAGGAAATATTCAATAAGTGAACTTTACCGGTTATGGGGGAACTATGCACCTTCTGCGGAGCTTCTGTGTCAACGCGACATTCTTCGACCTCCAAAGTATGTCCACCGAGGATCTCGTCGCAACAAAATCTACACGGCTCATGAGGAAGGCAAAGTAATCCCTTGTCTCTGGACTGCTGATCGTGGTCATTTGAAGCCTGATCGACGAGTTGACCATACTGTGCTTGCCCGTCTGCCCAGATCGGATATGCACTGTCCGTCAAACCGACTGAAAGCTGGGCTATTCAACATAAGATCGCTCACCAACAAAGCTTCTCTCGTCAGCGACTTCATTGTGGACCATAAACTGGACTTTCTATGTCTCACGGAAACCTGGCAGCAGAGCAATGATTTCTTCCACCTAAATCAAGCAGTCCCGCATGGATTTGTTTACATCTGTAAACCCCGCTCATCCGGGAGGGGAGGTGGTCTCGCACTGCTCTATCGCGAGAATGTGAAACTGACACCACTCTCTGTGCCTGATCAAACCTCTTTTGAACTGCTGGCTGTTAAGCTCAGAGGACCCACACCCACCATCATTGCGGTATTGTACAGACCACCTAAACCATCAAATATATTTATCTCTGAACTTTCAACTGTTCTTACTGCTTTGAATGCAATGTCTCCAAATATCATCCTGATGGGGGATTTTAATATACACATAGACAACTGTTCTAATGCATTCACAATAGATTTTATGGATATGCTTGACTCCTTTGGCATCACGCAACATGTTAACTGTCCAACCCACAACAGAGGACATATCTTAGATCTGGTCTGTTGCTCTGTTATCAAGCCTGTCAATATTAGTACTGCTGAACTACCCATATCTGATCACAAAGCTGTACTGTTTGACACCTATCTGCCTGTCATGAAGTCCAAGGTTCAGCGTGTGATGTCATATCGTAACATCAAAAAGGTGGAACCAGAGGAACTCACCTCTCTAATTGCCACTTATCCCTCACCTGCTTTTAATAGTTCATTGGGGGTTCTAGTTGACCACTATAATGACTGCTTGTCTACAGCACTTGACAGAGTTGCTCCTATGAAGACGCGAACTGTTTCATTTGTGCACTCCGCTCCTTGGTTTACACCAGAACTTCGGCATATGAAATCCATGGGCCGACGCCTTGAGCGGCTGTCAAAAAAGACTGGTCTTACTGTGCATAAAGACATGTATTCTGAACACTTACATCAGTATAAGAATGCTCTCTGTGTTGCAAAAAGATCATACTATGCAAAGGTAATCAGTGAAGGACAAGGAAACACCAGGACTCTCTTTTCCAATGTTAATGGTCTTCTTAAGCCACCTGATAACATCACCCACCAGGAACTCTCTGATGAACGCTGCTCAGCCTTCTTGAACTTTTTTAACACCAAAATTGAGGCAATCCATCAGCAATTAGAATGTTCACTTACTCAGCTGAAACAACCATGCTCACTGAGCACTCTGGGCTCATCTTACAACAATGAACTCTGTGAATTCAGTCTCCCTGCTGAAAGTACCATCTGTGGCCTCATCAAAAAATGCAATTCCTCCACCTGTCAGCTGGACCCTCTTCCTACAACCCTGGTTAAGAGCTGCCTGCCATCCATTGCTCCGAGGATTACATCAATACTTACCACCTCTCTTCTCTCTGGCACTGTACCATCAGCCTTTAAAACTGCTATTGTCAGACCAACGCTGAAAAAACCTGGATTGGATTCTAATAACTTCAATAACTACAGGCCTATATCCAACTTGCCTTTTCTCTCCAAAGTGCTTGAGAAAATAGTGGCGACTCAACTCCAGGATCACCTGAAGGACAATGATCTCTTTGAACCATTCCAGTCTGGATTTCGTCCAATGCACAGCACTGAAACGGCCATGATTAAGATTACCAATGATCTCCTCTGTGCAGCTGATGATGGACTTATTTCCATCCTGATTCTCCTTGATCTCAGTGCAGCCTTTGATACCATCTCTCACCATCTTCTGCTGGAGCGTCTAGCTGATATCGGAGTGCGTGGCAGTGCTCACCAGTGGTTCACCTCCTATCTCTCTGGAAGGACACAGTGCGTACAAATGCTGAGCTACAAATCTGAGAGTACTGCTGTGACAAGAGGGGTGCCCCAGGGGTCTGTGTTAGGCCCTCTATTGTTCATCATTTACCTTCTCCCACTTGGCACTATCCTCAGACGACATGATGTTCAATTTCACTGCTATGCTGATGACACCCAGCTCTACTTCTCAACCAAACCTACTGCCACTCTTCCGCCAGCTGTACTTACTGCCTGCCTCCATGACATCAACGTATGGATGACACAAAATTACCTGAAGCTGAATAGCAGTAAGACTGAGCTGCTAGTGGTTGGCTCCAAATCAGCGCTTGCTAAGATGGAACCTTTCACCATTTGTGTTGATGGCAGCACCATCCCTTGCTCCAAACAGGTCAAGAGCCTTGGTGTCATACTGGACAAAACAATGTCATTCAATGCACACATCAACAACACATCTAGAAGTGCCTTTTTTCATCTGAGGAACATTGCACGGCTTCGCCCAGTGCTCACCCAGCAGAATGCAGAAGTCCTTGTCAATGCATATGTGACTTCCCGCCTTGACTACTGTAATTCCATTCTGTCTGGAATCCCAAATAAGCTACTCCACCGGCTCCAACTCATCCAGAATTCTGCAGCAAGGATTATAACATGCTCCAAATCCACTGACCATATAACACCATTGCTCATGCAATTACACTGGCTTCCAGTTGCCTACAGAATTCAGTTCAAGGTCCTGCTCCTGGCATATAAGTCCCTTCATAACAACGCCCCTACCTACCTCACTGGCCTCCTGGAAGCTTACACTCCTGCCCGCTCACTGAGATCCTCCTCAGCAGGCCTGCTGCATGTCCCTAAAATAAACCTCAGCACTATGGGAGAGAGGGCTTTCAGCTACATCGCTCCCAAGCTGTGGAATTCACTGCCAGACTGCATCAGACACTCCGACTCAATGACTGACTTTAAAAGTAGTCTGAAAGCTTTTTTCTTCAAGAAAGCTTATGGACTGACTCACTGATGATATTTTTCTTTTTTTTTTTCATTTTAATTAGATTTTTACAACCTTGTGAAGTGACCTTGGGTGTTTTGAAAGGTGCTTTAAATAAAATGTATTATTATTATTATTATTATACTTATTTATCATTGAGTCAAACTGTTGCAATGTGGACTAAACTATGCAAAAGGGAACAATTGCGATAAGTCTTATGATAAGTCATAAGGAGTAGAAGAAGTTGAACATGTAACAAATCTGAATGTGGTTCTCAGGCATTTTAGTGTAAGTTGCCATCAGTAAGATGAGTCTAGACCGTTTGAGAACAAGGACAGTAGAGTGAATTCAAAGAAGGCAGCCATCACAGCACAGCACTCTGAGCAGAGAAATTTTCCGTTACATTGGGCTCATCCGGGATTTGAACCCTAGACCTCTCGCACACTAAGTGAGAATCATACCCCTAGACCAAGAAGCCATGCTGTGCAGAATTTATTCGGTCTGGTTGAAAATGGGTGCAATGACAAGCCATTAGCTTGTCAAGCAATAGTTTTAACAGATTGATGTAGCTGTAACTATGCCACCACATTTGTTTGAGCACTGGGTTCAAGGTCAAGACTGCTACCCGTTACAGCTTTGATCCGCTCATGGAAGAAATATTCCAGGACTGTCTCCACAGAACTTTACAGCTTCATTGGGCTTGTCCGGGATTTGAACCCGGGACTTCTCGCACCCTAAGCCAGAATCATACCCCTAGACCAACGAGCCACATTGTACCATGCAGATTTGGTCGTAGTGTAAATTGGTCCAAAAAAAACTAGAACACAAACTATGTTTCAACAAATTCTTATCGAACCAACTTTGCCACAAACTTCAAATATTCTTTTTTTCAGACAGACAATTCAATTCTCAATGTATTACAATAATGGCAACAGAGACCCAGTAAGTTATAGTGGCCGAGTTCTCAAACAGAGAACTTGGCCAAGTTTAAGTTCAACTTTGAAGAGGCATTGAGGAAAACATGTTGTCAGAGGTAGTGTGGCCGAGCGGTCTAAGGCGCTGGATTTAGGCTCCAGTCTCTCAGGAGGCGTGGGTTCAAATCCCACCACTGCCAGGAGTGTCTGTGTATTCAAGCAACTTTTTGAAAGGCCGTTCTCAAAAGGTAATACTGTGGCCTGGCATGTTATGCTCAGATGCTTAGAAACCTTGTATGAAAACAACACTCTTCCTCAAACCCAATGTACTTGTTTATCATTGAGTCAAACCGTTACAATTGGGCCTACACGATGCAAAAGGGAACAATTGCGAGGTCAAAAGCAGCAGTAGGAGAAGTTGAACATGTAACAAATCTGAATGTGGTTCTCAGGCAATTGAGTGTAAGTTGCTGTTAGGAAAAATGTTATCTAGCAATCGTATGGTTAGGATGATCTGACCTTCCCAAGAAGGACATGGTGAGGATTGTATTCCTCTTGGCGACTTTAAGTCTGACTCTCTGAAACTTGGAGACATAACTTGAAGTGATTGAAGGATACACCTACGTCATGTCCAATCTTTTAGTATATGTAATCTGTATACATTATAAGCCAGTCAAAATGGGACATTCCTGTCATGCTGTTCCGACTTGGGACTTGTATATAATACACTGCGTCTCAGGGAGCAGGAGAGCAACTGAGGAAGATTCACGCAAAAATCTCTTGCTCTTTTTCTCCTCGTACGAGATCAACAAACAACTTCAGCTTAAACTATATAGAGTTCCTGGCACTTCTTGTTCTTCGGCATCAACAACAATCTCCTCAGTTGCCATCAGTAAGATGAGTCTGGACCGTTTGAGATCAAGGACAGTAGAGTGAATTCAAAGAAATCGGCCGTCACAGCAACGGTACAGAACTTTGACAGACAGACAGACAGACATACTTTAATGATCCCTGAGGGAAATTATTAGGTCATGTTGAAAATGGGTTCAATGACAAGCCACAGCCAATAGTTTTAAACAGATTGATGTAGCCATAACTATGCCACCACATTCAAGCTAATTTAATTAATCAGGGCAGTGGGTTTAAGGTTAAGAGTGCTATCCGTACACCTTTGAACAAGCATCGGGAGAAACATTCTGACTGTTAATCAGCTCATGGAAGAAATATTCCAGAAGTGTCACCACAAAACTTCAATGCTTCATAGGGGTTGTCCGGGATTTGAACCCGGGACCTCTCGCACCCTAAGTGAGAATCATATCCCTAGACCAACGAGCGACATTGTCCCATGCAGATTTGGTCGTCTTGTAAATTGGTCCAAAAAACCAGAACACATCGTCTTAATCAAATTGTTACAGAACAAACTTTGCCACCAACTTTAAATATTCTTTTTTCAGACAGAATTCAATTCTTAATGTATTACAATAATGGCAACAGACATCCAGTGAGTTATAGTGACCGAGTTGTCAAACAGAGTGTCTGCTTTCAGCAGATGCCATGTTTCATACGTACACTACCTCTGCCAGCCAACTGTTGAAATTAAGCACAATTTTGCTGCGGCATTGAAGGAAGGTTATTTTTGTGGTCCAAGGAGCTGGATTCAGGATCCTGCATCTAAGAAGGAAGGGTTCAACTCACACCAGTGCCTGCATTTTCGGTGTTATTTCATATCAGATCACGATTGTATCAAACGCTAAAGACACAGAACACAACTTAGCATAGAGTCTTTACATGGGGCTCGTCCGGGATTTGAACCCGGGACCTCTCGCACCCGAAGCGAGAATCATACCCCTAGACCAACGAGCCATTCAGCAGTGTAAGTGAGTTGGTCATTTTGAAATATGGTGCAATGAAAAGCCACAGCTCAAACTCTCAATCATTGATATAGCAAGAACTAAGCCACCAAATTCAAGCATTCTTCCTTGAGTTGGACCCAATTAAAGTCTAACTTTGTAATACAACTCTGCCAGTCAACACATTGAATTTAAGTTCAACTTTGAAGAGACATTGAGGAAAACATGTTATCAGAGGTAGTGTGGCCGAGCTGTCTAAGGCGCTGGATTAAGGCTCCAGTCTCTCAGGAGGCGTGGGTTCAAATCCCACCACTGCCAGGCAACTCTTAGCATTCAGGGCATCTTTTTGAAAGGCCATTCTCAAAAGGTGATACTGTGGCCTGACATGGTATGCTCAAATACTTAGAAACTCTGCATTAAAACAACACTCTTCCTCAAACCCAATGTACTTGTTTATCATTGAGTCAAACTTTTGCAATGTGGACTAAACTATGCAAAAGGGAACAATTGCAAAGTCATAAGGAGTGGGAGAAGTTGAACATGTAACAAATCTGAATGTGGTTCTCAGGCATTTTAGTGCAAGTTGCCATCAGTAAGATGAGTCTGGACCATTTGAGAACAAGGACAGTAGAGTGAATTCAAAGAAGTCGGCCATCACAGCAACGGTACAGCACTTTGAGCAGAGAAAATTGCCATAACATTGGGCTCGTCCGGGATTTGAACCCGGGACCTCTCGCACCCTAAGCGAGAATCATACCCCTAGACCAACGAGCCATGCTGTTCAGAAGGCATTCGGTCATCTTAAACATGGGTGCAACGACAAGCCAATAGTTTTAAACAGATTGATGTAGCTGTAACTATGGCACCACATTCAAACATTAGCTTGGGCACTGGGTTCAAGGTCAAGACTGCTATCCGTTAAACCATTGATGCGCTCATGGAAGAAAGATTCCACGACTTTCCCCACAGAACTTTCCAGCTTAATGGGGCTCGTCCGGGATTTCAACCCGGGACCTCTCGCACCCTAAGCGAGAATCATACCCCTAGACCAACGAGCCACATAGTAGTGTGCAGATTTGGTCGTGTTGTAAATTTGTCCAAAAAAAAACTAGAACACATGGTATTAACCAAATTCTTATCGAACCAACTTTGCCACAAACTTAAAATATTCTTTTTTCAGACACTTTAATTCTTAATGTATTACAACAGACATCCAATTAGTTATAGTGGCCGAGTTCTCAACCAGGACGCCATTTTTCATTTACTACCTCTGCCAGCCAACTGTTGAATTTTAGCACAACTTTGCTGAGGCATTGAAGAAAGCGGATTTTTTTATGGTAGAATGGTCCAAGGAGCTGGATTCAGGCTCCTGCCTCTAAGTAGGCATGGGTTCAATTCACACCAGTGCCAGGATTTTCTGTGTTATTTCATGTCAGATCACTGAATACTTTATCAAGACTGCTACGTATTACATTATGGATCACAGCTTCTCACTGATGATTGCATCAAACGTTAAAGGCACAAAACACAACTTTCGACATAGGGTCCTTGTGTGGGGCTCGTCCGGGATTTGAACCCGGGACCTCTCGCACCCAAAGCGAGAATCATACCCCTAGACCAACGAGCCATGCCATGATGTAAATGAGTTGGTCATTTTCAAATTTGGTGCAATGACAAGCCACGGCCAGAACTCTCAATCATTGATATAGCCAGAACTATGCCACCAAATTCAAGCATTGTTGCTTCAGTTGGACCCAATTAAAGTCTAACTTTGGAATACAATAAAGATTACAGCTATCCACTCAATTATTGTTGCCAAGTGGTCAAATGTGGTGTATTTAGGCTCTGCTTAGAGGACGTGGCTTTTCAAATCCCAACTCTTCCAGTCAACACATTGAATTTAATTTCGACTTTGAAAAGGCAATGAGGAAAACATGGTGTCGGTGGTAGTGTGGCCGAGCGGTCTAAGGCGCTGGATTAAGGCTCCAGTCTCTCAGGAGGCGTGGGTTCAAATCCCACCACTGCCAGGCAACTCTTAGCATTCAAGGCATTATTTTGAAAGGCCATTCTCAAAAGGTGATACTGTGGCCTGACATGGTATGCTCAAAACTTGGTAAACTTTTGTTTTACTCGCTAGTAATCCCTATGTAATGACCAGAATGGTCATCTTGGTCCCTCTACCGGTGTGCCATTGAATTGCATTTACACGTAAAGCACACGCAGAACCATCACGGTTTCATGACTGCATCCGAGCAGCTGCTTGGTCATTGAGTGATCCCCGCGGAAGCATAACCCATGAGTCTGGACCGTTTGGGAACAAGGACAGTAGAGTGAATTCAAAGAAGTCTGCCGTCACAGCAACAGCACACAACTTTGAGCAGAGAAATTTGCCGTAACATTGGGCTCATCCGGGATTTGAACCCCGGACCTCTCGCACCCTAAGCGAGAATCATATCCCGGCCTAGACCAACGAGCCATACTGTGCTGTTGTGATTTGCTCATGTAGAAAATGGGCGCAATGACAAACGATGACAAAGGAGTTATACAAATTGATTGAGTGGCTGCCTTTTTTTTTTCTTCTGCAGCCCAGGGAGAGACCGGCCCCCAGAGCTAAGCTGCAGCCCACATAGGCCCAAATGGCTTGTCTATCTAAAGAATACCTGGCCCAGTGGCCCTATGATAGGCTACAGAAGCCCAGTAGGCCAGCCCACACATTTTCCAGAGCCCCCCCTCGTCCAATCACCTTTAATGAGCTATCATTATGAAGGGGAAGAGAAAAACACACACAAAAACAAAGCGAAGATGGAGAAAAAACGAAAAGGCGGGGCAGAAAAGCTGAGGGAAAAAAAAAATAATAAAAAGCTCTTGTCACTGATGCTGCTAAGAGGTAATATATTAAACATGATTGCTGCAGCGGGGGCCGGCGGGGGCGGGGCTTCGGCTGCGCCAGCTGCAGCAGGTCCCTCTCTGCAGCAGGCGGAGAGTGAAAGTTTGGCTCTTGCTGCCATGGTGGTACAGGAGGAGGAGGAGGAGGAGGTTGGCGGTGGTTATAGCAGGTGTGTGTGCAAGCTAACATGTTGTGGATAAACACTCATTCACTAAATGTTCAAAACCGTTGTCTATTAACTTTACTCGACATAATAGATCTCTGCATAGTGTGCGGTGTGTTACAACTAAATCTAGTTATCTATAGTGTTGGACAATAATATACTAATATCCTGAATAATTGGCTAGTTGCTTTTATTAACCACTATTTTATATTTTCATCAAAGGATGCCACATTTTTGCAGATCTACAAGCTTAAAACTCACATGTTGCAATGTGGTGCGGTTTCAGCATGTAGATCTGCTATTTTCACAATTTTTTACCTATAATTATATCCCATAAATCAGGTCACCAGAGTTTAAGTGTTTTAAGTATCAATACACTTTTTTTTGTGCCCACAGTCCAATCTGTTCAAATATGCTCAAATATCAAGGTGAGAGCACTGACTTCAATGTCCAGAGTGCTATAGGTTACACTGTGAAACAGCATTGTCAGTTTATTAACAGAATATCAGAGCAACAACATACAACATTGAGTAGGGACAATCGCCTTTGCATAGGGCTCGTCCAGGATTTGAACCCGGGACCTCTCGCACCCTAAGCGAGAATCATACCCCTGGACCAACGAGACATGCTATGCTGTTGTGATTTGGTCATTTAGAACATGGGCGCAATGACAAACGATGACAAAGGAGTTATACAAATTGATATAGCCGGAACTATGCCAGCAAATTCAAACATTCCTGCTTCACATTGACCCAATTAAAATCTAACTTTGTAATACAATAAAGATTATAGCTATCCAGTCAATTATTGTTGCCAAGTGGTCAAATGTGGTGTATTTAGGCTCTGCTTTGAGCACGTGGCGTTTCAAATACCAACTCTGCGAGTCAACACTATGAATTGAAGTTCAACTTTGAAGAAGCATTGAGGATAACATGTTGTCAGAGGTAATGTGGCAGAGCGGTCTAAGGCGCTGGATTAAGGCTCCAGTCTCTCAGGAGGCGTGGGATCAAATCCTACCACTGCCAGTCAACTTTGAGCATTCAAGGCATATTTTTGAAAGACCATTCTCAAAAGGTCATATTGTGGCCTGACATGGTATGCTCAAATACTTAGAAACCCGGAATTAAAACCACACTCTTCCTCAAACCCAATGTACTTATTTATCATTGAGTCAAACTGTTGCAATGTGGACTAAACTATGCAAAAGGGAACAATTGCGAAGTCATAAGGAGTAGAAGAAGTTGAACATGTAACAAATCTGAATGTGGTTCTCAGGCATTTTAGTGTAAGTTGCCATCAGTAAGATGAGTCTGGACCGTTTGAGAACAAGGACAGTAGAGTGAATTCAAAGAAGTCAGCCATCACAGCACTTTGAGCAGAGAAATTTGCCGTAACATTGGGCTCATCCGGGATTTGAACCCTAAACCTCTCGCACACTAAGCGAGAATCATACCCCTAGACCAGAGGTCACTAACAGGCAGACCGCCGTCCGAGTCCGGACCCAGACGCCGTCGTATGCGGACCCACCCCTATAATCAATAAATTACTGAGGGATTTCACATTTTGACGGGGCACTTCTATTTTAACCAGCACAGCTTTCCTAGTCTTTACGGTATTTGTTTAGCAGACCTTACAGACCAATTACATGCGAGTTAAAACATCCCACGTGATGCTGCTCAGCCAATCAAATCTGTGTAAACAACAGCGTGAATCTGAATACAGGGATGAGAGGCGAGTGACAGGTGGAAAGGGAAGTTAGCGATAGAGGGAGATGACACGGAGAGACAAGTGAGCCAGAGAAAGGAAGAGAAGACAGAGAGACGAGTGAGCGGGAGACAGGGAGAGGATACGGAAAGTAGGGTGGGCGAGAGAAAGGAAACGGGGAGACGAGTGAGCGGGAAATAGGAAACGGAGAGACGATTGAGCGAGAGATAGGAAACGGAGAGACGAGTGAGCGGGAGATAGGAAACGGAGAGACGAGTGAGGAAACGGAGAGACGAGTGAGTGGGAGATAGGAAACGGAGAGACGAGTGAGCGGGAGACAGAGAAAAGTAATGGCGCTCTCTAAGAAGAGAAAAGTGGATAGTGAAAATAGAGCTTTCAACCCGGAATGGACAGATTCATTCATGTTCATTATTCCCACTGGGAGCACAAAACCAGTGTGTCTCATATGTTCAGAGACCGTGGCGCTCATTAAAAGTGCCAATGTGAAACGCCACTATGAGACAAAACACAAAGTTTTTCATCAAACATTTCCACTCAAGTCTGAACTGAGGTCACAGAAAATAAGCATTCTCAGATCCCAATATGAGCAATCAACCAGGATCCTGACCCATTCATTCACTGCCCAACAACGTGCTAATGAATGTTCCCTCAGAGTTAATTGGATTTTGGGTCAACACAAAAGCCATTTACTGATGGAGGGGTTGTCAAGGAGTGCATGAGTGCAGTAGCAGAGACCTTACTTGAGGGAAAACAAAAAGAAGAGCTCTGTGACAAAATTAGGCAAATACCTATGTCGTCATCATCAAACACAAAGAAAGCAGAAATCTTAGCCCAGGATGTGCTAACCCAGCTGGATGAAGCTATCCATAAGGCATCATGTGTAGGCTTAGCTTTACTTTGTACTTTGTTTAATTTAATTTAACAGTCAGATGCAGATGTTGATACAACTATGAGGCTACTTCTATATATATATATATATATATATATATTGTTCTGGACCTTCGCTTGAGGAAATTTTCTCTAACTGGACCTCTTAAAATTTTAGTTGACTACCCCTGCCCTAGACCAACAAGCCATGCTGTGCAGAATTTATTCGGTCATGTTGAAAATGGGTGCACTGACAAGCCAATAGTTTTAAACAGATTGATGTAGCAGTAACTATGGCACCACATTCAAACATTTGTTTGGGCACTGGGTTCAAGGTCAAGACTGCTATCCGTTAGACCTTTGAACAGGCTCCTACCTCTAAGAAGGCATGGATTCAAATCACACCAGTGCCAGGTAATCATACCAGTGTTGTGTTATTTAATGTCAGATCACTGAATACTTTATCCAGACTGCTACCTATTACAGCTTCTCACTAACGATTGTTACCGAATGTTAAAGGCAGCGAACACAACTTCGGCATAGGGTCATTGCGATGGGCTCGTCCGGGATTTGAACCCGGGACCCCTCGCACCCGAAGCGAGAATCATACCCCTAGGCCAACGAGCCATGCCATGATGTAGGGGAGTTGGTCATTTTAAAATTTGGTGCAATGACAAGCCACAGACCAAACTCTCAATCATTGATATAGCCAGAACTGTGCCACCAAATTCAAGCATTGTTGCTTCAGTCGGACCCAATTAAAGTCTAACTTTGGAATACAATAAAGATTCCAGCTATCCAGTCAATAATTGTTGCCAAGTGGTCAAATGTGGTGTATTTAGGCTCTGCTTTGAGCACGTGGCGTTTCAAATACCAACTCTGCGAGTCAACACTATGAATTGAAGTTCAACTTTGAAGAAGCATTGAGGATAACATGTTGTCAGAGGTAATGTGGCAGAGCGGTCTAAGGCGCTGGATTAAGGCTCCAGTCTCTCAGGAGGCGTGGGATCAAATCCTACCACTGCCAGTCAACTTTGAGCATTCAAGGCATATTTTTGAAAGACCATTCTCAAAAGGTCATATTGTGGCCTGACATGGTATGCTCAAATACTTAGAAACCCGGAATTAAAACCACACTCTTCCTCAAACCCAATGTACTTATTTATCATTGAGTCAAACTGTTGCAATGTGGACTAAACTATGCAAAAGGGAACAATTGCGAAGTCATAAGGAGTAGAAGAAGTTGAACATGTAACAAATCTGAATGTGGTTCTCAGGCATTTTAGTGTAAGTTGCCATCAGTAAGATGAGTCTGGACCGTTTGAGAACAAGGACAGTAGAGTGAATTCAAAGAAGTCAGCCATCACAGCACTTTGAGCAGAGAAATTTGCCGTAACATTGGGCTCATCCGGGATTTGAACCCTAAACCTCTCGCACACTAAGCGAGAATCATACCCCTAGACCAGAGGTCACTAACAGGCAGACCGCCGTCCGAGTCCGGACCCAGACGCCGTCGTATGCGGACCCACCCCTATAATCAATAAATTACTGAGGGATTTCACATTTTGACGGGGCACTTCTATTTTAACCAGCACAGCTTTCCTAGTCTTTACGGTATTTGTTTAGCAGACCTTACAGACCAATTACATGCGAGTTAAAACATCCCACGTGATGCTGCTCAGCCAATCAAATCTGTGTAAACAACAGCGTGAATCTGAATACAGGGATGAGAGGCGAGTGACAGGTGGAAAGGGAAGTTAGCGATAGAGGGAGATGACACGGAGAGACAAGTGAGCCAGAGAAAGGAAGAGAAGACAGAGAGACGAGTGAGCGGGAGACAGGGAGAGGATACGGAAAGTAGGGTGGGCGAGAGAAAGGAAACGGGGAGACGAGTGAGCGGGAAATAGGAAACGGAGAGACGATTGAGCGAGAGATAGGAAACGGAGAGACGAGTGAGCGGGAGATAGGAAACGGAGAGACGAGTGAGGAAACGGAGAGACGAGTGAGTGGGAGATAGGAAACGGAGAGACGAGTGAGCGGGAGACAGGGAGAGGACACGGAGAGACGAGTGAGCGGGAGACAGAGAAAAGTAATGGCGCTCTCTAAGAAGAGAAAAGTGGATAGTGAAAATAGAGCTTTCAACCCGGAATGGACAGATTCATTCATGTTCATTATTCCCACTGGGAGCACAAAACCAGTGTGTCTCATATGTTCAGAGACCGTGGCGCTCATTAAAAGTGCCAATGTGAAACGCCACTATGAGACAAAACACAAAGTTTTTCATCAAACATTTCCACTCAAGTCTGAACTGAGGTCACAGAAAATAAGCATTCTCAGATCCCAATATGAGCAATCAACCAGGATCCTGACCCATTCATTCACTGCCCAACAACGTGCTAATGAATGTTCCCTCAGAGTTAATTGGATTTTGGGTCAACACAAAAGCCATTTACTGATGGAGGGGTTGTCAAGGAGTGCATGAGTGCAGTAGCAGAGACCTTACTTGAGGGAAAACAAAAAGAAGAGCTCTGTGACAAAATTAGGCAAATACCTATGTCGTCATCATCAAACACAAAGAAAGCAGAAATCTTAGCCCAGGATGTGCTAACCCAGCTGGATGAAGCTATCCATAAGGCATCATGTGTAGGCTTAGCTTTACTTTGTACTTTGTTTAATTTAATTTAACAGTCAGATGCAGATGTTGATACAACTATGAGGCTACTTCTATATATATATATATATATATATATATTGTTCTGGACCTTCGCTTGAGGAAATTTTCTCTAACTGGACCTCTTAAAATTTTAGTTGACTACCCCTGCCCTAGACCAACAAGCCATGCTGTGCAGAATTTATTCGGTCATGTTGAAAATGGGTGCACTGACAAGCCAATAGTTTTAAACAGATTGATGTAGCAGTAACTATGGCACCACATTCAAACATTTGTTTGGGCACTGGGTTCAAGGTCAAGACTGCTATCCGTTAGACCTTTGAACAGGCTCCTACCTCTAAGAAGGCATGGATTCAAATCACACCAGTGCCAGGTAATCATACCAGTGTTGTGTTATTTAATGTCAGATCACTGAATACTTTATCCAGACTGCTACCTATTACAGCTTCTCACTAACGATTGTTACCGAATGTTAAAGGCAGCGAACACAACTTCGGCATAGGGTCATTGCGATGGGCTCGTCCGGGATTTGAACCCGGGACCTCTCGCACCCGAAGCGAGAATCATACCCCTAGACCAACGAGCCATGCCGTGATGTAGGGGAGTTGGTCATTTTGAAATTTGGTGCAATGACAAGCCACAGACCAAACTCTCAATCATTTATAAAGCCAGAATTGTGCCACCAAATTCAAGCATTGTTGCTTCAGTCGGACCCAATTTAAGTCCAACTTTGGAATACAATAAAGATTCCAGCTATCCAGTCAATAATTGTTGCCAAGTGGTCAAATGTGGTGTATTTAGGCTCTGCTTAGAGGATGCGGCTTTTCAAATCCCAACTCTGCCAGTCAACACTATGAATTGAAGTTCAACTTTGAAGAGGCATTGAGGAAAACCTGCTGTCGGTGGTAGTGTGGCCGAGCGGTCTAAAGCGCTGGATTAAGGCTCCAGTCTCTCAGGAGGCGTGGGTTCAAATCCCACCACTGCAAGGCAACTCTGAGCATTCAAGGCATCTTTTTGAAAGGCCATTCTCAAAAGGTGATACTGTGGCCTGACATGGTATGCTCAAATACTTAGAAATTCTGCATTAAAACTAGCCTGGGAATTCCCATGCTGCTTTGCGCGCGATTTCATTCTCACTGCAAAGACAGCCTGGAAACCACCGCCCTTATTTTCCCCTGAGTTAGGGAACCAATCACAGAACGGGGGGCAGCAAGACGATGAACACCGAAGCTTGTAGCGTGTTAATCCAACATGGCAGCGGACACAACGTTACCGTTCGATGCAGCCTTAGAAAGTGTATTAACTATTAGCTATTAATTTAATTTTAGTAGCTAATTTTTAGTAGCAATTGGCTATGAATCGCGCGCAAAGCAGCATGTGAAGAACCAGACGCCATTTGATAGACATTCGTAGCGCCCAATAAACGGCTCTAGGCATTCGTAAACCACGCCTCAAATACGAGAAAATGCACACCTAGTTCCCAGACCACCATCTCATCGAGATGTGGACGCGTCAGCCAGGCTACATTAAAACAACACTCTTCCTCAAACCCAATGTACTTGTTTATCATTGAGTCAAACTTTTGCAATGTGGACTAAACTGTTTTTGTTACGCAATTGTTCTAAAAGGGAACAATTGCAAAGTCATACGGAGTGGGAGAAGTTGAACATGTAACAAATCTGAATGTGGTTCTCAGGCATTTAAGGCCCAATCTCAATTCTCTATTTTACCCTTTCCCCTTCCCCTTGCCCCTTCCCCTTCCCCTATGCCTTGGCCCTTGAAACAGAGTGCCTTTACCCCTTGGTTTCAAGTAAGCTCCCGATCTTAATTGGTTTTAAGGGCCCAATCTCAATTCTCTATTTTACCCTTTCCCCTTCCCCTTGCCCTTATCCCTACCCCTCGATTGAAATGAGAATTAAGATAGCCCTTCCTCTCACATGCACACGCAAAACTAAGGGGAAGGGGGAAGGGGTAAAATAGAGAATTGCGATTGGGCCTTAGTGTAAGTTGCCATCAGTAAGATGAGTCTGGACCGTTTGAAAACAAGGACAGTAGAGTGAATTCAAAGAAGTCGGCCATCACAGCAACAGTACAGCACTTTGAGCAGAGAAATTTGCCGTAACATTGGGCTCATCCGGGATTTAAACACTGGACCTCTTGCACCCTAAGCGAGAATCATACCCCTAGACAAACAAGCCATGCTGTGCAGAATTTATTCGGTCATGTTGAAAATGGGTGCAATGACAAGCCATTAGCTTGTCTAGCAATAGTTTTAACAGATTGATGTAGCTGTAACTATGCCACCACATTTGTTTGGGCACTGGGTTCAAGGTCAAGACTGCTATCCGTTACACCTTTGATCTGCTCATGGAAGAAATATTCCAGGACTGTCTCCACAGAACTTTACAGCTTCATTGGGCTCGTCCGGGATTTGAACCCGGGACCTCTCGCACCCTAAGCGAGAATCATACCCCTAGACCAACGAGCCACATTGTACCATGCAGATTTGGTCGTACAATAAATTGGTCCCAAAAAAACTAGAACACAAACTATGTTTCAACAAATTCTTATCGAACCAACTTTGCCACAAACTTCAAATATTTTTTTTCAGACAGACATTCTTAATGTATTACAATAATGGCAACAGAGACCCAGTAAGTTATAGTGGCCGAGTTCTCAAACAGAGAACTTGGCCAAGTTTAAGTTCAACTTTAAAGAGGCATTGAGGAAAACATGTTGTCAGAGGTAGTGTGGCCGAGCGGTCTAAGGCGCTGGATTTAGGCTCCAGTCTCTCAGGAGGCGTGGGTTCAAATCCCACCACTGCCAGGAATCTCTCTGTATTCAAGCAACTTTTTGAAAGGCCGTTCTCAAAAGGTAATACTGTGGCCTGGCATGTTATGCTCAGATACTTATTGTGTATTGTGAGGTCAAAAGCAGCAGTAGGAGAAGTTGAACATGTAACAAATCTGAATGTGGTTCTCAGGCAATTGAGTGTAAGTTGCTGTTAGGAAAAATGTTATCTAGCAATGGTATGGTTAGGATGATCTGACCTTCCCAAGAAGGACATGGTGAGGATTGTATTCCTCTTGGCGACTTTAAGTCTGACTCTCTGAAACTTGGAGACATAACTTGAAGTGATTGAAGCCTACGTCATGTCCAATCTTTTAGTGTATGTAATCTGTATACATTATAAGCCAATCAAAATGGGACATTCCTGTCATGCTGTTCTGACTTGGGATTTGTAAATAATACACTGCGTCTCAGGGAGCAGGAGAGCAACTGAGGAAGATTCACGCAAAAATCTCTTGCTTGATGAAATCCTCTTTTTCGACTCGTACGAGAACAATAAACAACTTCAGCTTAAACTATATAGAGTTCCTGGCACTTCTTGTTCTTCGGCATCAACAACAATCTCCTCAGTTGCCATCAGTAAGATGAGTCTGGACCGTTTGAGAACGAGGAGTGAATTCAAAGAAGTCGGCCGTCACAGCAACGGTACAGAACTTTGACAGACAGACAGACATACTTTAATGATCCCTGAGGGAAATTATTCGGTCATGTTGAAAATGGGTTAAATGACAAGCCACAGCCAATAGTTTTAAACAGATTGATGTAGCCATAACTATGCCACCACATTCAAGCTACATTAATTAATCAGGGCAGTGGGTTTAAGGTTAAGAGTGCTATCCGTTACACCTTTGAACAAGCATCGGGAGAAACATTCTGACTGTTAATCAGCTCATGGAAGAAATATTCCAGAAGTGTCACCACAAAACTTTACTGCTTCATAGGGGTTGTCCGGGATTGGAACCCGGGACCTCTCGCACCCTAAGCGAGAATCATATCCCTAGACCAACGAGCCACATTGTCCCATGCAGATTGTCCTTGAGTTGGACCCAATTAAAGTCTAACTTTGTAATACAACTCTGCCAGTCAACACGTTGAATTTAAGTTCAACTTTGAAGAGGCATTGAGGCAAACATGTTATCAGACTGTGGCCGAGCGGTCTAAGGCGCTGGATTAAGGCTCCAGTCTCTCAGGAGGCGTGGGTTCAAATCCCACCACTGCCAGGGAACTCTTAGCATTCAGGGCATCTTTTTGAAAGGCCATTCTCAAAAGGTGATACTGTGGCCTGACATGGTATGCTCAAATACTTAGAAACTCTGCAATAAAACAACACTCTTCCTCAAACCCTGTACTTGTTTATCATTGAGTCAAAATTTTGCAATGTGGACTAAACTATGCAAAAGGGAACAATTGCAAAGTCATAAGGAGTGGGAGAAGTTGAACATGTAACAAATCTGAATGTGGTTCTCAGGCATTTGAATGTAAGTTGCCATCAGTAAGATGAGTCTGGACCGTTTGAGAACAAGGACAGTAAAGTGAATTCAAAGAAGCCGGCCATCACAGCAACGGTACAGCACTTTGAGCAGAGAAATTTGCCATAACATTGGGCTCGTCCGGGATTTGAACCCGGGACCTCTCGCACCCTAAGCGAGAATCATACCCCTAGACCAACGAGCCATGCTGTGCAGAAAGTATTCGGTCATGTTGAAAATGGGTGCAGCGACAAGCCAATAGTTTGGCTAGATTGATGTAGCTGTAACTATGGCCCCACATTCAAACATTAGCTTGGGCACTGGGTTCAAGGTCAAGACTGCTACACCTTTGATCCGCTCATGGAAGAAATATTCCAGGAATTTCCCCACAGAACTTTCCAGCTTCATGGGGCTCGTCCGGGATTTGAACCCGGGACCTCTCGCACCCTAAGCGAGAATCATACCCCTAGACCAACGAGCCATGCTGTGCAGAAAGTATTCGGTCATGTTGAAAATGGGTGCAGCGACAAGCCAATAGTTTGGCTAGATTGATGTAGCTGTAACTATGGCCCCACATTCAAACATTAGCTTGGGCACTGGGTTCAAGGTCAAGACTGCTACACCTTTGATCCGCTCATGGAAGAAATATTCCAGGAATTTCCCCACAGAACTTTCCAGCTTCATGGGGCTTGTCCGGGATTTGAACCCGGGACCTCTCGCACCCTAAGCGAGAATCATACCCCTAGACCAACGAGCCACATAGTACTATGCAGAATTGGTCGTATTCTAAATTGGTCCAAAAAAAAAAACCAAATTCTTATCGAACCAACTTTGCCACAAACTTCAAATATTCTTTTTTCAGACACTTTAATTCTTAGTGTATTACAACAGACATCAGACATCCAGTAAGTTATAGTGGCCGAGTTCTCAACCAGGACGCCATTTTTCATTTACTACCTCTGCCAGCCAACTGTTGAATTTTAGCACAACTTTACTGAGGCATTGAAGAAAGCAGATTTTTTTGTGGTAGAATGGTACAAGGAGCTGGATTCAGGCTCCTGCCTCTAAGTAGGCATGGGTTCAAATCACAACAGTGACAGGATTTTCTGTGTTATTTCATGTCAGATCACTGAATACTTTATCAAGACTGCTACGTATTACATTATGGATCACAGCTTCTCACTGATGATTGTATCAAACATTAAAGGCACAAAACACAACTTTCAACAAAGGGTCTTTTCGTTGGGCTCATCTGGGATTTGAACCCGGGACCTCTCGCACCCAAAGCGAGAATCATACCCCTAGACCAACGAGCCATGCCATGATATAAATGAGTTGGTCATTTTGAAATTTAGTGCAATGACAAGCCATGGCCAGAACTCTCAATCATTGATATAGCCAGAACTATGCCACCAAATTCAAGCATTGTTGCTTCAGTTGGACCCAATTAAAGTCTAATTTTGGAATACAATAAAGATTACAGCTATCCACTCAATTATTGTTGCCAAGTGGTCAAATGTGGTGTATTTAGGCTCTGCTTAGAGGACGTGGCTTTTCAAATCCCAACTCTTCCAGTCAACACATTGAATTTAATTTCGACTTTGAAAACACAATGAGGAACACATTTTGTCGGTGGTAGTGTGGCCGAGCGGTCTAAGGCGCTGGATTAAGGCTCCAGTCTCTCAGGAGGCGTGGGTTCAAATCCCACCACTGCCAGGCAACTCTTAGCATTCAAGGCATCTTTTTGAAAGGCCATTCTCAAAAGGTGATACTGTGGCCTGACATGGTATGCTCAAAAATTGGTAAACTTTTGTTTTACTCGCTAGTAATCCCTATGTAATGAACAGAATGGTCATCTTGGTCCCTCTACCGGTGTGCCATTGAATTGCATTTCAACACGTAAAGCACACGCAGAACCATCACGGTTTCATGACTGCGTCCGAGCAGCTGCTTGGCCATTGAGTGATCCCAGCGGAAGCATAACCTGGGCATGAGTCTGGACCGTTTGAGAACAAGGACAGTAGAGTGAATTCAAAGAAGTCGGCCGTCACAGCAACGGTACACAACTTCGAGCAGAGAAATTTGCCGTAACATTGGGCTCATCCGGGATTTGAACCCCGGACCTCTCGCACCCTAAGCGAGAATCATATCCCGGCCTAGACCAACGAGCCATACTGTGCTGTTGTGATTTGCTCATGTAGAAAATGGGCGCAATGACAAACGATGACAAAGGAGTTATACAAATTCAAAAATTCGTGCTTCAGTTGGAAGCAATTAAAGTCTATTCATCATGACTAAATGAAACCACGTATTTTAATGTCCAGAGTGCTAGCCACTACATCATTGAAGCATTGTGAGCATCTTTCTGATTGTTGAATCGATCATCTACGACATGGTGCACAACTTTCTCCACGGCAATGTGCTGCATCACGGGGCTGGTCTGGGATTTGAACCCGAGACCTCTCGCACCCAAAGCGACAATCATACCCCTAGACCAACGAGCCCCATCGTGCCAGGAAGATTTGGTCATCTTTGAAATTGGTCCATAATCAACCATAACGTAACAACATAACAACGTCTTAAAAATATTGTTATGGTCCCAACTTTGCCACCAAGTTCAAATATTCTTTCTTCAGACCGAATTAAAATCTAACTTTGTATTACAATAATGATTGCAGACATCCAGTGAGTTAAAGTGGCCCAGGGGTCAAACTTGCTGCATTTAGGCTCTGCTGTCTTCAGCGGTAGTGTGGCCGAGTGGTCTAAGGCGCTGGATTTAGGCTCCAGTCTCTCAGGAGGCGTGGGTTCAAATCCCATCACTGCCAGGAATAACTGTGTATTCAAGCAACTTTTTGAAAGGCCATTCTCAAAAGGTGATACTGTGGCCTGACATGTTGTGCTCAAATAATTAGCAACCTTGCATAAAAACAACACTGCCTCAAAGACAAAGGACATTATTGTTTACATTTCATTCCAACAATTACTTATTATTTATCATTCCAACATTTAATTATTAATTATCAGATACTTGCCAAACTACTCGAGGGGAATCAGTAAATACATTGGGTAGGACAAAGTTAACATTTTCAATAACACACAAAGATTTCAAGCCAACTCTGCATTAAAACTGGCCTGGCTGACGCGTCCACATCTCGATGAGATTGTGGTCTAGGAACTAGGTGTGCATTTTCTCGTATTTGAGGCGTGGTTTACGAATGACTAGAGCCGTTTATTGGGCGCTACGAATGTCTATCAAATGGCGTCTGGTTCTTCACATGCTGCTTTGCGCGCGATTCATAGCCAATTGCTACTAAAAATTAGCTACTAAAATTACATTAATTGCTACAATAGCTACTTATTACACTTTCTAAGGCTGCATCAAACGGTAACGTTGTGTCCGCTGCCATGTTGGATTAACACGCTACAAGCTTCGGTGTCGCGCATAGAAGTCTTCATCGTCTTGCTGCCCCCCGTTCTGTGATTGGTTCCCTAACTCAGGGGAAAATAAGGGCGGTGGTTTCCAGGCTGTCTTTGCAGTGAGAATGAAATCGCGCGCAAAGCAGCATGGGAATTCCCAGGCTACATTAAAACAACACTTTTCCTCAAACCCAATGTACTTGTTTATCATTGAGTCCAACTTTTGCAATGTGGACTAAACTATGCAAAAGGGAACAATTGCAAAGTCATAAGGAGTGGGAGAAGTTGAACATGTAACAAATCTGAATGTGGTTCTCAGGCATTTTAGTGTAAGTTGCCCTAGACCTCTCGCACCCTAAGCGAGAATCATACCCCTAGACCAACGAGCCATGCTGTGCAGAATTTATTCGGTCATGTTGAAAATGGGTGCACTGACAAGCCAACAGTTTTAAAGAGATTGATGTAGCTGTAACTATGCCACCACATTCAAACATTTGTTTGGGCACTGGGTTCAAGGTCAAGAGGCGCTGGATTCAGGCTCCTACCTACCTGTCAGATCACTGAATACTTTTTCCAGACGGCTACGTATTACAGCTTCTCACTAACGATTGTTACTGAACGTTAAAGGCAGAGAACACAACTTCGGCATAGGGTCATTGCGCTGGGCTCGTTCCGGGATTTGAACCCGGGACCTCTCGCACCCGAAGCGAGAATCATACCCCTAGACCAACGAGCCATGCCATGATATAGGGGAGTTGGTCATTTTGAAATTTGGTGCAATGACAAGCCACAGACCAAACTCTCAATCATTGATATAGCCAGAACTGTGCCACCAAATTCAAGCATTGTTGCTTCAGTCGGACCCAATTAAAGTCTAACTTTGGAATACAATAAAGATTCCAGCTATCCAGTCAATAATTGTTGCCAAGTGGTCAAATGTGGTGTATTTAGGCTCTGCTTAGAGGATGCGGCTTTTCAAATCCCAACTCTGCCAGTCAACACTATGAATTTAAGTTCAACTTTGAACAGGCATTGAGGAAAACCTGTTGTCGGTGGTAGTGTGGCCGAGCGGTCTAAGGCGCTGGATTAAGGCTCCAGTCTCTCAGGAGGCGTGGGTTCAAATCCCACCACTGCCATGCAACTCGGAGCATTCAAGGTGTCTTTTTGAAAGGCCATTCTCAAAAGGTGATACTGTGGCCTGACATGGTATGCTCAAATACTTAGAAACTCTGCATTAAAACAACACTCTCCCTCAAACCCACTGTACTTGTTTATCATTGAGTCAAACTTTTGCAATGTGGACTAAACTATTTTGTTACGCAATTGTTCCAAAAGGGAACAATTGCAAAGTCATAAGGAGTGGGAGAAGTTGAACATGTAACAAATCTGAATGTGGTTCTCAGGCATTTAAGGCCCAATCTCAATTCTCTATTTTACCCTTTCCCCTTCCCCTTGCCCCTTCCCCTTCCCCTATGTCTTGGCCCTTGAAACAGAGTGCCTTTACCCCTTGGTTTCAAGTAAGCTCCCGATCTTAATTGGTTTTAAGGGGTATCTACCCCTTGCCCTTATACCTACCCCTCGATTGAAATGAGAATTAAGATAGCCCTTCGTCTCACATGCACGCGCAAAACTAAGGGGAAGGGGGAAGGGGTAAAATAGATAATTGCGATTGGGCCTTAGTGTAAGTTGCCATCAGTAAGATGAGTCTGGACCATTTGAAAACAAGGACAGTAGAGTGAATTCAAAGAAGTCAGCCATCACAGCAACAGTACAGCACTTTGAGCAGAGAAATTTGCCGTAACATTGGGCTCATCCGGGATTTAAACACTGGACCTCTTGCACCCTAAGCGAGAATCATACCCCTAGACAAACAAGCCATGCTGTGCAGAATTTATTCGGTCATTTGAAAATGGGTGCAATGACAAGCCATTAGCTTGTCAAGCAATAGTTTTAACAGATTGATGTAACTGTAACACCACATTTGTTTGGGCACTGGGTTCAAGGTCAAGACTGCTATCCGTTACACCTTCATTGGGCTCGTCCGGGATTTGAACACGGGACCTCTCGCACCCTAAGCGAGAATCATACCCCTAGACCAACGAGCCACATTGTACCATGCAGATTTGGTCGTAGTGTAAATTGGTCCAAAAAAAAACTAGAACACAAACTATGTTTCAACAAATTCTTATCGAACCAACTTTGCCACAAACTTCAAATATTATTTTTTTCAGACAGACTTCAATTCTTAATGTATTACAATAATGGCAACAGAGACCCAGTAAGTTATAGTGGCAGAGTTCTCAAACAGAGAACTTGGCCAAGTTTAAGTTCAACTTTGAAGAGGCATTGAGGAAAACATGTTGTCAGAGGTAGTGTGGCCGAGCGGTCTAAGGCGCTGGATTTAGGCTCCAGTCTCTCAGGAGGCGTGGGTTCAAATCCCACCACTGCCAGGAATGTCTGTGTATTCAAGCAACATTTTGAAAGGCCGTTCTCAAAAGGTAATACTGTGGCCTGGCATGTTATGCTCAGATACTTAGAAACCTTGTATGAAAACAATACTCTTCCTCAAACCCAATTTACTTGTTTATCATTGAGTCAAACCGTTACAATTGGGCCTACACGATGCAAAAGGGAACAATTGCGAGGTCAAAAGCAGCAGTAGGAGAAGTTGAACATGTAACAAATCTGAATGTGGTTCTCAGGCAATTGAGTGTAAGTTGCTGTTAGGAAAAATGTTATCTAACAATGGTATGGTTAGGATGATCTGACCTTCCGAAGAAGGACATGGTGAGGATTGTATTCCTCTTGGCGACTTTAAGTCTGACTCTCTGAAACTTGGAGACATAACTTGAAGTGATTGAAGGTACATCTACGTCATGTCCAATCTTTTAGTATATGTAATCTGTATACATTATAAGCCAATCAAAATGGGACATTCCTGTCATGCTGTTCCGACTTGGGACTTGTATATAATACACTGCGTCTCAGGGAGCAGGAGAGCAACTGAGGAAGATTCACGCAAAAATCTCTTGCTTGATGAAATCCTCTTTTTCTCCTCGTACGAGATCAATAAACAACTTCAGCTTAAACTATATAGAGTTCCTGGCACTTCTTGTTCTTCGGCATCAACAACAATCTCCTCAGTTGCCATCAGTAAGATGAGTCTGGACCGTTGAATTCAAAGAAGTCGGCCGTCACAGCAACGGTACAGAACTTTGACAGACAGACAGACAGACATACTTTAATGATCCCTGAGGGAATTATTCGGTCATGTTGAAAATGGGTTCAATGACAAGCCACAGCCAATAGTTTTAAACAGATTGATGTAGCCATAACTATGCCACCACATTCAAGCTACATTAATTAATCAGGGCAGTGGGTTTAAGGTTTAGAGTGCTATCCGTTACACCTTTGAACAAGCATCGGGAGAAACATTCTGACTGTTAATCAGCTCATGGAAGAAATATACCAGAAGTGTCACCACAAAACTTTATTGCTTCATAGGGGTTGTCCGGGATTTGCTACCGGGACCTCTCGCACCCTAAGCGAGAATCATATCCCTAGACCAACGAGCCACATTGTCCCATGCAGATTTGGTCGTGTTGTAAATTGGTCCAAAAAAACAGAACACATCGTCTTAATCAAATTGTTACAGAACAAACTTTGCCACCAACTTTAAATATTCTTTTTTCAGACAGAATTCAATTCTTAATGTATTACAATAATGGCAACAGACATCCAGTGAGTTATAGTGACCGAGTTGTCAAACAGAGTGTATTTACGCTCTGCTTTCTGCTTTCTTGAATTTAAGCACAATTTTTGAGGGATTGAAGGAAGGTAATTTTTGTGGTAGAACAGTCCAAGGAGCTGGATTCAGGAACCTGTCTCTAAGAAGGAAGGGTTCAACTCACACCAGTGCCTGAATTTTCGGTGTTATTTCATGTCAGATCACGATTGTATCAAACGCTAAAGGCACAGAACACAACTTAGCATAGAGACTTTACATGGGGCTCGTCCGGGATTTGAACCCGGGACCTCTCGCACCCGAAGCGAGAATCATACCCCTAGACCAACGAGCCATCCAGCAGTGTAAGTGAGTTGGTCATTTTGAAATATGGTGCAATGAAAAGCCACGGCTCAAACTCTCAATCATTGATATAGCAAGAACTAAGCCACCAAATTCAAGCATTCTTCCTTGAGTTGGACCCAATTAAAGTCTAACTTTGTAATACAACTCTGCCAGTCAACACGTTGAATTTAAGTTCAACTTTGAAGAGGCATTGAGGAAAACATGTCATCAGAGGTAGTGTGGCCGAGCGGTCTAAGGCGCTGGATTAAGGCTCCAGTCTCTCAGGAGGCGTGGGTTCAAATCCCACCACTGCCAGGCAACTCTGTGCATTCAGGGCATCTTTTTGAAAGGCCATTCTTTAAAGGTAATTATGTGGCCTGACATGGTATAGTCAAGCTTGCAGAACTATTTGATGGAGGTAAATCTTGTTATTCTACATGAGAAAAATGACTACAGAATTGTGCAACAAGTAGGGCGGTGCTGCGCACAACTTTTAGGGAGACAACCTGTTGTAACTGCGGTAGACTATATCATTCCTGTGGATAAAAGCATTAGGGCTGTTCGAGGTCTCGGCTGCATTGCAGATCTGTACAAGAATTGCTGTGTAGCTCAGGACTTTAAATAGTCCCATTGTCTGTATGGCCACATGCAGTATACAGTAGACTTACAACAACTGTGTTAAAAGTTGCTTTTGTTTTCAGCAAGGGGAGATTGTTAGTGTATTGAAAGCCTCTTGTTCATATGAAGTGCATTTTTTCATATTATATGTAATCCTAATTATGCTTGTATTCCTTACAGCTTTCAAGAAGTTTGGAATCCCTCTCAGTCGTTTATCTGATGCTAAACTTTTTAATGACACAAAAACTGAGCTAGATGAAGAGGTGTTTGAAGAGGTGGTGGTCTCCAACCGTGATCTTGGTCGTGTTTACGAACTCTCCTTTGACAGTACACCTGAAGGTAAGTAGGCCTACTCCTATTAAGGAGGACATCTGTACAGATCAGTGACCAGACTTATAAACTCCGGATTTGATTGGATGCACATTTCGGGTTGACAGAACAAAGTGGAAATAGACATTAAGGCGCTGCCAGCCCAAGACAAATATCCCATTTATGGGACAATGAAGTAATCTGATTCTAATTCCTAATGCAGCTTTTGATGCCGAGGTGATGCCGGTTAGCCGAGAGAGTTCCATCCTGGATGATGTTGTTACAGTCATTCTGAATATTGATAGCCCCCTGCAGATGCAGTCTGCAGGGGGAAGTTCAGGCAATGAAGCCCTTTCTGTAAGTGTTTTTTTATGGATATAGTGTCCTTGTTCCATACACAACATATTTAAGACAACACAAATGCAATGCATAAGTCCATTGATGTTTTGTTCTAAAAACGCATGCATTGTCTCTTGTGTTTCTTGGCTTTGAAGCTCATAGAGGACATTCTAAAAAAGAGACCTGGAGGAGACCAGATCATTAAGGAATACAAGAGGACAAATATACTTACAGATGGTACAAGACGGAAAATGGTCAACATGGTTGTTGCCAACATGACTGAAATTCATGGGTAATAATTATACAACAAAACATTGGAACACTATCATCCAAAGTGAAACTCAATATGGTGTAGGGGGTCACAAGCGTGGAATGTTTTTGCAGAGATAACCACCCAAAGAACCCTTTCTTCACCATCACCACACGTGCAGTGTGCTCACTTTCTTAACCCCTCACCAGTGGGCAGACCTGTGTGGCTCTGAATAATGTATGCTGTATTGCAAGAAAGAAGTTAATGTTAATGACATGTCTTTATGCTTTTAGTACATCACCTTCAAGAAGTGTGAGGGAACTGCATGCCAAGGGAATAGTATCGGTCTTCCCACAATTAAAGGACCTCTTTTCTGAAAAGGGTTATGTGGGTATATTGGTCCTTTACCCTCCACCCCCACCCACCCACCCCAAAAAACTAATTTATCAAGCAGCTGATATCAAACTAGCTATGTAATTTCAAGTTAATTTTAATGATTGGACGGTTTACTCAATCCTTTATATTGCTGTACAGGAACATTTCTATGACTCCGACAGTGGAACAGGATACCTCGCCTGGCGCATTAAGACGATCCAAAAGAGAGCCTCAGAGGAACAACCATCTCCGGCACAGAATAAAAGATGTAAGGGAGGACCAGCCTCTGAACGAGATGCGACCGAGCCAGAGCTTACTGAAGAACAGCTGAAAGGAGCAATATCTCTCATGAAGCATGCAACTGATGAAGAGGTTGTGCGATTGAAAATGACACAAACATTTGCTCATCGCCAGAAAATGATCCATGACTCTCACCAGTCACCTGATGTGCTGTCAACATTTACTCGTTTTGCTGATGTTAAGGGTCTGGTAAGTAAAAATCTCAATGGACACTGGTTCCCAAGTTTTATATGTGTAGTGACTGTAGTTATATTACTTTGATGATACGCCAGGTAGTAGTTATACATTTTTGCTTGTTTTACCAATTGTGGTAAAACTTGTCCCCCATCCCCAGATTGAACAAGACTTCACTCTGTTGTTTGGAGAAGAGACTTCAGCAAAACTTCTTGAGAGGTGGCCAACGAGATTCAAGGAAAAGACCATTGAGCAGAGTAAAAGCCTGTCTCATATCAGCATTGAACTCAAAGAACTAATACAAGCAGCAGAGTCACCTCAGTCAGAAAATGGTGAATTAGAGGGTATGTAATGGTGTTGTTAAAGTTCAACTTACAACTCACATACTTCTATTTCGTTTTAAATGCTGTGTCAAAACCTTCACAAGGGACGGGTAGTCATTTACCAGACATAACCAGTGCAATACTATGCCTTTATACAATCGTAGTCCCATATGTACAGTAGAATTTTGTTAACATCACATGTTTTTTCACCCACAGACCGGGCACAGCATCCAGGGACATTTAGATGCCGTCATCCAGACCCGTCAGCCGTACCTCCTCGCCTGGTTCTAGACGTTCCTATTGGAACGTCTAGAACCAACCTCCATGGGTTTTTCATCGTCATAGACCGGATCGCCATCCCATGCCGCGCAACAACTTCGCTTGGGGCCTTTGATGAGCTATTCAAAGCCCATTTTGTCTTTGGCACAGAGTACAGTGAGTCCCTCTGTAACATGCACACTGTTCATTCAGACCACCATTTTCAACATTGATGTTGGACTAGTCAAAGAAAATCCTCGGGTCATTGAGCTCCGATCAAGATTCCTGCAGTAGCCCCGATAGACTTTTTTCCCAGATTATTTTGACATGATTTGTTTCATTTGCAAGTCCTGTCATTCCAACACAAATGTGTTGGTGAGGCATCTAAAATTAATGCATGGACTATGTCCTGGAAGGACACTCAGGTTAAAATGTGGTGAAGCTAGGTGTGCACACCTAGCTTCTGGATTTCGTAAACATATGAAAAGGGTGCATGAGCAGAGTGCTCTTAATGCTGAAGTTTTAGTAATTAACCGTTGTGGAAGTAATGACTTGTTAGTAGATGTTAATGCATATGTTAATGCAGAGGTACCTGTTATGCAACCCGATCTACTTGTTTCAGGCACCAGTTCATCTCTGTTGAGAAGTGGAGAGTATGTTCACAATATGTGTGCTTCTGTTGTGGCAGAGCTTCAATCTGTTGGGATTGGTCAAGGAAATGTACATAACCTAGTTTGCTCTTTGGAGGAAGTTGTTAACGGAATAAAGGATCAGATCAGAAACTGTTTTAAGTTGTTTACGTGATGGACAAATTGTTGAAAAAGTTGAACAAACATTAGGTCATCTTGACAATCCATTTACACAGCTGAATTCTGTGGCGAAGCCACAGAATTCAGCTGTGAAAAATACTGTGAAAAATTCAGCTGTGAAAAATACTGGCGAAGCCAAAAAATGGGGTGTAGTCGCTCCCGTAAAGAAATTGCTTGGTTCCAGGTTTGACAACAGATGGAACAAAAACACTGGGACATTTGATCAAGTTCTTGTTAGTGATACATTAGCCTACGTTCCACTTTTACAGTATTAAAACAGTCTAGTGTCATTGACATGTTTACATCTGTTCAATCATCAAGTTCAAATCTATATTCAGATTTAAGGGATGGGGCCTATTTTATGAAACACCCCTTGTTTTCCAAGGACATTCCATCCATTCAGATCCAATTGTTTTACGATGATTTTGAGCCCTGCAATCCTTTGGGGTCTAAAAAAGGCGCACACAAACTTGGTGCAATTTACTTCACCTTGAGGAACTTCCCACCAAGATACAATTCATGTCTTGCCAATATTCATTTATGTATGCTTTTCCATACTCAGGATATTAAGAAATATGGTTTTGCAACCATTCTTGAGCCTCTGGAAAATGATCTAAAGATTTTGGAAACAGATGGAATTGATATTCCAGGGCTCATTAATGGGAGCATTTTTCAGGTCACAGGTGACAATCTTGGCCTACACGGTTTGTTTGGCTACGTTGAGTCGTTCAGTGCCAAAAATTGCTGCCGTTTTTGTCTAACAGAGAGAGAAGACTATCAGAAAGTATTCTCTGAAGACCACCCAAACATGCGTTTAAGAACTAAAGAGTTACATTCAGATCATTGTCGGCTCATAAAGGCCTCCCCTGAACAGGGACATGTATATGGTGTGAAAAGTGAGTGTTTACTCAACTCTCTCAAACACTTCCAGTTGATCTTAGTTGATAATTTTGCAGTTGATGTTATGCATGACATCTTAGAAGGTGTAGCACAATATGAGGTGAAGCTCACTCTTAAGTACATTGCTGAGAAGTCTATCTCTTCTAAAGAGATAAGTGATAGAATTCAATCTTTCAATTATGGATGTGTAGAGCGAAGGAATCAACCATCTGCTCTTAAACTGGAGGATGCAAGCAATGACTTAGGCCTTTATGCCATTCAGTCCTGGTGTCTGCTTCGTAACATCCCGCTAATGTTTGGTGATGTTGTTGAGAGAAATGATAAGCACTGGAATCTATTACTATTACTGCTCCAGATTGTCGATATAGTCTTTTCCCCATATTTGACCAAAGGCATGACTGTCTACTTAAAGTATCTGATTGTGGAGCAATCATCAGCTTTTCAAACAGTTGTTTCCTGGTAAAAATCTGTTACCAAAACACCACACAATGATTCATTATCCCCGCTGCATACAACACATAGGTCAAATTATTCATGTGTGGTGTATGCGGTATGAGGGGAAGCATAATTATTTTAAAAAACAGAAGAAATGTTTCAAAAACCTGACATGGAGTTTAGCGAAGAAGCACCAGAACTACATGGCTTATCATTGGGAGAGGTTTTCTAAGGAGAGGTTGATAGTTGGCCCAGGCAAAAAGAAGCCAGTATCTTCTTTTCCTGCCAAGGAGCAGCTTTCTAGTATTCTAAGCTTGTCGTTAACGAAAACGGTACGGTCTGTAAAATGGGTCAAATACTACGGCACTGAATTTTGAACCAACTTGGTGATATGTAGTGCGGTGTTAAATGATATGCCAGTTTTTCAAAAAATTGAAGCTATTGTAGTGAAGGATGACAATGTCTTCTTAATAGTAACAAAGTTAGAAACGGTTTGTTTTGATGAGCATGTGTATGCTTTCAACGTTTCTGTACCGAGAGAAGAGTTGCATAGTTTGTTGCATACAACAAACCATTTGATTTACAAATGGCACACAACATGGAGGACAACAAATGGTTCATTGTACCATACTGTCATTTTATATTAACTTTACATACATGAACTTTATGTTGATATGCTTGTATTGAATGTGTTCTGTTCATGCATTTACAACATTTTGTAATAAATATTTTTCAATATTTTGTGTGTCTGTCCTTAAGATTTGTAGAACTTGATAAAGTGTAAGTAAAGACAAGTAAAATGGTGACTCTAGCAAGAGAAGCTGGGAATAAACTCTGAATAGAGATTAACTAAGATGACCCCATTAAGAGTTAAGATGACTCTGGGAAGAGTTGTTAGCTTGCAGAGTAAATTTTTCTTCACTCCCTTTGGAGTTTATCTTTTTTTTATTTTCTAACTCTCTATAGAGTAAATTTAACTCTGAAAAACATGCTCTAAGTTCAGAGTCAAATTGACTCTCTGTGGGGTGGGACCTATGGGTCTCTATGACAGAGTTAAAATGGACTCTATTAGAGTTGAAAACAACTCTGGCAATTTTACTGTGTTAGTCAGTTGTATTCGTACAGCAGGCAGTCCTCTGTCTTTAATCACAGACCTTTACATTTCTTTTCACGATATTAAACATAATATCCACCAATACACAACTTCACAAATATTGTACTCCTATATAGATCACTACCAGTAATGACTAAACTACGAATCACTGTAAACAAACATTTTCCCCAAGCTGCTTCAACCAGCCTCGAAAGATATCCCACCAGTGATTAAACACTGTTTCTCCAGCCAGCCTGACATAGCTTTCCTATTCTACTGTAGGCCTATGCCTGAACACTTTTACACTATTTTGCTGACTGCTTATTAAAAAACGTCAGTCGTTTAACCATACAACAATATAAGATTTAACCTGTTTACCTTATCTAAACCTCTAAAAAACCTCCACCATCAGCCCTTCAGACAGCCTGCCAGACGACCTCAACGCCTTCTACGCCCGCTTCCAGAGCCCCACCCCCACCACCTCTGTGGAACACACACACACCCCGGCCACTCCTCCCCCCTCCCCCCCCGCCAGTCGTCACATCAGCCCAGGTACACAAAGCCCTGAGGAGCGTCCGCCCCCGGAAAGCAGCTGGGCCGGACAACATACCAGGACGCGCCCTCAGAGCTTGTGCTAACGAGCTGGCTGATGTCCTCACCTCCATCTTCAACCTCTCCCTCAGTCAATGCATCGTCCCAAGATGCTACAAGACCACGACCGTCGTCCCCGTCCCCAAGAAGAACCCCCCATCCTGCCTGAATGACTTCCGGCCAGTAGCACTCACTCCAATCATCATGAAGTGCTTCGAGAGAGTGATACTGGCCCACATTCACAACAGCATCTCAGACACCATCGACCCCCTGCAGTACGCCTACCGGCACAACTGGTCCACCTCCGACGCCATCGCTGCCGCCCTCCATGTCTCCCTTTCCCACCTGGAAATTAAAGACTCCTACATCAGGATGCTCTTTATTGACTACAGCTCCGCCTTCAACACCGTCATCCCCCACAAACTCACCCATAAACGGTGTCGTTCGCCGACGACACCGCCGTGATTGGACGCATCACTGGCGGAGACGAGGCGGACTACAGGAGGGAGGTGGACAGTCTGGTGACGTGGTGTGGAAACAACAACCTCACCCTCAACACTGACAAGACCAAAGAGATGATCGTGGACATGAGGAAGGAGAAGAGGCCTCATCAGCCACTGTTCATCCGAGGTCTTGAAGTTGAGAGGGTGAGCAACTTCAAACACCTGGGGGTCCACATCAGTGATGACCTCACCTGGACATTCAATACCACACAAGTGGTGAAGAAGGCTCAGCAGCGGCTGTACTTCCTGAGGAGGCTGAGGAAATTTGGGATGGCGCCCAAGATCCTCAGCAACTTCTACAGCTGCATCATCGAGTCTGTCTTGACCACGTGCATCACCGTGTGGTACGGCAGCTTAACTGTGTGGGACCGCAAACGCCTACAGAGAGTGGTAAAGACTGCGTCTAAGATCACCAGGACACCACAGCCCTCTCTGCAGAGCATCTACCACCGCAGAGTCCACAGGAGAGCTGCCTCCATCACCAAAGACCCCACTCACCCCCAGCACGGACTCTTCACACTCCTGCCCTCAGGCCGGAGGTTCAGGAGTGTGAGATGCAGAACCACCAGGTTCAAGAACCCCTTCTTCCCCACGGCTGTCAGACTGTTGAACAGCTGACCCCCCCCCCCCCCCCCCCCCCCCCCGCCCCCATGGACATCCTCACTGAACATGGACATCCTCACTCATTGACACTATTGCACAATAATGTTTACGTTTACATGCACGAAGACTTTACTTTTTTACTTGTTTACTTTTTTAAATTTCATATTTCTATTTTATTGTACAGTATTATATTCTATTTAGATTTTTTATACAGTATTTATATATTCTTACGACATCCAGTGTGGGCAGCAAAGTAAGAATTTCATTGCACAGGGAAACATGTTTCTTTACTGTACATATGACATTAAAAGCTTTGAATCCTTGAATCCTTATCAACACAGTACAATTAATTAACGATTTTTCATCTAAATCAAATCAACGAAATGAAATTGAAATACTCAGGAGCTCTCTCTCTCACTGTTTCCCATGGTATGGAAAACTCTGTTTTATGCTGTGTCCCTTAAAGTTCATAACACGCCATTTTCTATGTTAAACTTTACTCAAACAACATCAAAAAGGCTTTATAAGTCCTTCAGGGTACATTGTGATAAATCAACACACATTACTAACCTGTTTTGTACATGAAAAGTACATACAAGAGTCGTCGGTTGTACTCGTTCAGCAGGCAGTCCTCTGTCTGAGGAACTAAGGTCTGGCGTAGCTTACTACCACTAGCGCTCACTTCTGTCGATACTCCCTCTTGTGGTTGAGTTGGGGAAATGCACCTTACTAAAACCCATATAGAAAACACCTCAATCTTGCCATTTGCATCGAGAAATAAACAATAATTCAAACAACAATTGTGACCATACATTTGTGGGTGTCACACCACACAAACATCAAGATCAAAAGCTTAGGTAAAGTAGTGTAGTGTTGCAAGAAATGCATTTAAACAAGTGTAGGGATAACTTAATAACTTCATAACACTTTAAAAAGCTTCACAAAATCAGACATAATATATAAATAGACAATGCATTCCCCCAAAATCCCCCAAATTAAACTTTTATGAAACGTTTTCTCGTGATGTCTAACTTGTCATTACTACATACAAAGTGTTCCCATATACACGTAGGAGCCTCATTACTGTCGTGCAACAAATAAAAGCAACGTTATCGTAAAAGGGGAGCAGGCACTGCACGTCCACAATGCCCACGTTCACGCGCGAAGTGCCCGCGGACAGGACATCATTGCGCTTGTGGCGCTTGCCCGGTGCCGTGAGTCGCGCGCTCTCAGCCCTAGGCAGCCACCACGCATAACTAGTCCTACATGCTCCAACTTTCTGCGGGCGTTCCATTGGTATTTATAGTGGGTACGCACGGATGGTAATCCAGTAACGGTGCTTGTTTTACCAAATTGGTGGAAAGAGGCCAGCGAGGCACGAAACGTTCTTGTTTTATATGTCACATGGTATTTTGCTTTTTTTTTGTTGCCAAATTGCCAATCGCTGTAGGCTATTTTACAAAGAAACGGCCGCAGGCAGAAGGTCTCACGGGAGATGGAACGTTCGGTTGATCTTGGTTACCTTCAAACAATTTGGATGAATAACGGCTTCTGTTGGCATTAGAACATGGAGCACATAGCCAACATCAGTTACTGACGCTATTTCTCCATATAATATAATATACTATATAACATACTTCCTACGGGCACTGCACTAGTATATTTAATTTAATAAAATAAAATAAAATAAAAATAAAAAATGTCAATATACCGTAACATGATAAAACCGGTTGTTTTATAATTTAGACGCGACTAAATCATTGCAGTATACCATGTGGCCACACGGTGCTGCTGTGGTACAATGCGAGGAGGAAATGTTGATGCGCTCTTCATGGAGATCATTAGAGGCTCAGTGAATTTACTGTTACACAATGTATAACATTAGCACCATGACTGACATTCAGAAGTTAAACTAGTAGTTAAACTACTAGTATTTCATTTCAATTCAGTCGGGTGATAAGATAAGATAAGATAAGATATTTATTAATCCCCCTTTGGAGAAATTTGCGGTGACCAGCAGTACAGTGGGATAAAAGGAGTAGCCTACAATAAAAACCAGAGTATACATACAATAAATAAATTTACCAATATGAGATAAAATTATATAAAAAGCTATTCTAATACGCCTAAGATAAAATAAACCATAGGCTACTATATACATTGTAACCTTCCTTTTGTAGATGACCTGTGCATCGATAGATAAAGCTGACTAAAGTGTAAATATAAATATTAATGTGCCAGTGTGCAGGATTCCTGAGGTAATGGAAGAAATAAATAACGATGGTTTAAGCAACGGACAGTCCTGAGGTGTGGGGTGTGGTGTTTAGTCCATTATCAGGAGAAAATGAACTATAAAAGGCTGATGAAGTACAGACTGTGGTTAGGGAATGTGGTTACTGCATGTGTTGTGTGAATAATATTGTACAAAGCAATGCATAAGTAAGAGTATAAACAGGCGTGAAGGCACACCTCTAGGCTGTGGTAAATAACGCTGTTTATTACCTCGTACGCCTCCCCGAAAAAAAAAAAAAACCTGCAATTCATTTTTTCTGTGTGCTTGCAACGTCCCACAGCAGAGCTGAAACCACATGCCTTAAACCTGATGAAATGGCTTCATCCGTCATGAAAGATGCAGCAGCGACGTCATCCTCAAACACCTGGCAGCCGCTGCCGGCCACGTGCCAGCACCTCCATGACGTCACAAGTCCACTCCCATCCTCTCCCCACTCGCCCTCCTGTGGGTGTAGACCTCACGCTACAGACTGATGGAGCGCACGGCCATCAGTCTGCGGTGCCGAGCGATGACAGCGCGTTGTCGCCTCCTCCCTCCCTCCTCCTCCTCCCCCTCCTCCCCCTCCTCCTCCTTCTCCTCCTCCTCCTCCCCCCCTCTTCCTTCTCATCCTCCTCCTCCTCCTCTTCCTTCTCCTTCTCCTCCTCCCCCCTCTCCTCCCCTTCCTCCTCCTCCTCCTCCTCCTCCTCCTCCTCCTCCTCCTCCTCCTCCGTGGGATCATTAAGTGCTTCGATTAATTGTTCGTTCATTATTATTTTCAAACATCAAGATTTTCTTTGATTTACTACATATTGTTATGTGTCAGCATGAATGGGATTCGGCGTGGGATTATTCATATGAACCCACTGGCTCACCGGTGTTTTGAATGAATGGACATTGGATGGACTTGGACTCTTTGTTCTTTGAACGTGGATCAGCTGATCGATGTGGAAATGCACTTGTCAGCCGCAGCACATCACAGCCGTCAGAAGTGGTGAAATTGAATCCTTCTGTGTATTTTGTTGAAAGTTTTTATCACAGTTTGGATGTCTACCCTTTGTCTATTGGGGAGCGGTTGTTTTTGGCTTGTGATGAGTGTTCTTGTTTTTGCCAAAATAGGCTGAACTTTTTGACTGATTTCAGCGCTTGTGCGCTGTGGCCGCCGTGCTTTATTTTGAAATCGCAAGTTAATAGTTTTTTTTGTGGATGTGGTTTATTTCTTTATTCGTGGCTCTATATGTGGCTTTGTTGGTGGCTCTGTTTGTGGCTTTGTTTGTAGCTACGCACGTTTGGTTTGTTGAGTGTTGAGAAAGTGGCAAAATGAGTGAGACAAATGAAATAAATGAACCAGAGGAGAGGAGGACGGTCAAGCTCACATCCAAGGCATGGGCCTGCAAAATCTAAACTCTTCAAAAAGATCATCAATCAAATGTGAAAAAAAATTAAAGGTCTCACACATGAAATTAAAGAACTCATGAAAAATTATGAAAATGCTAAGAAGGTGCAAATCAAGCTGGTTAAACTGCTACAGCCAAATCACTGCTACAGGAACATTTTGGAAATGAGTTTAAAGTCGCGACAGCATACATGGACAAAGCTCTTTCATGGTCATAAATAAAACCTGATGATACAAAATAACTGCAAGAATACGCACTCTTTCTCAGAGGCTGTTGTAATGCCATGGAAGACATCAACTACATGTACGAGCTTAATTTACCAACTAATATGTTAAGCGTCATAAGGAAGTTACCCTACCAGCTGAGGGATAAGTGGAGGACTGTGGCATGCGATCTTCAGGAACGAAAGAAGCAAAGAGCTACTTTCAAGGACCTAGTAGATTTCATTGAAAAACAGGTAGGGATTGAAACGGATCCAGTATTTGGAAATATCAAAGACATGCCAACAATAAGCAAAGACATACAGAGGTTCAAGTCACAACCTCAACCAAGAATAAAAGGAAGCATCTTCGCCACCACTGTAACAGCTGCAGATCAGGAAAAGGATAAAGAAACAAGGAAGGAAAAACAAAGTCAACCTACTGTAAAGAATTGCTTGTATCGTAAAAAGGAACATGCTTTGGAATTATGTCCACAGTTGGAAAAGAAAGAACACACTGAGAAGCTATCAATAGCTTTGTATATATGGCTCTTGTTTCCCTGATCGGAATAGATCTGATCCAATTAGTCTGATCGGAATGAAGTGTATATATTAAAATGACCTCGAACGTTCGAATACCTGTCACGCGCATTTAGGCAGTTACCTGGAGCCGTGGTTAGTGATAGGCATTGGTTGTATGGTATAGACACCGAGATAGACACCGAGATAGACATGGAAGTTTTCGTTGCTTTATTTATATTTCTAGTTTTTCTGAAAGTGCAGCAGGAAGCGACACTGCTGTACTTAATTTTGCACCTACGAAGGGCCAGGCGCGAAACAGCGGCACTCCAACGTCTCGTCATCCGTTCACTGAATACACCTCCTCCTCCTCCACAAACAAGAAGTCTCTGGTTGAGAGTACGAAGCCAGGATTGGTGGGAGAGAGTTGTTCTGCAAGAATTCAGCGACCAAGAATGGCGTGAAAATTTTAGAATGACCAGAGCATCATTTATTAAATTATGTGACATGATGGGAGACGTGTCGCCGGAGGAGGTGACCGTTAGAAAGCCCATTCCGCTGGCGATGCGAGTTGCCATGGTACTTTATAAATTGGGAAGTTGCACTGAATATCGTGTGATAGCCAATCAGTTCGGCGTCCACAAAACACCCATCTAAACCAAGTGGAATAGAGTGTATATATGTAGCATTTGAGCGGACTACACCACCTTTCTATTCCGATTAAAATTCTGATCCGATCAAAGAAATCTATTCTGATCGGGCCGTATACAAGGGGATTCCTGTTCAGATTAAAAAAAATATTCCTATTCTAATCAGATCAGAAGTGTCCATATATACACAGCTATTCATAAAGGAGAATGGAATTTGCTTTGGCTGCTTGTGTAAAGGGGCACATCAGCAAAGATTGCAGGAAGCAACTCAGCTGTAACATTAAAATTATATGTCAATATATGTCATTACAATAATGATTAAAGACATCCAGTGAGTTATAGTGGCCAAGTGGTCAAACAGAGTGTATTTACGCTCTGCTTTCAGGACGCCATGTTTCATACGTACACTACCTCTGCCAGCCAACTGTTGAATTTAGGCACAATTTTGCTGAGGTATTGAAGAAGGTTATTTTTTGTGGTAGAACGATCCAAGGAGCTGGATTCAGGCTCCTGCCTCTAGGAAGGCAGGGTTCAAATCGCACCAGTGCCAAGATTTTCTGTGCTATTTCATGTCAGCCATGCTGTGCTGTTGTGATTTGGGCACAATCACAAAGGATGACAAAGGAAATACAAATTGATATAGCCGGAACTATGCCAGAAAAATTCAAGCATTCTTGCTTCAGTTGGACCCAATTAAAGTCTAACTTTGTAATACAATAAAGATTACAGCTTTCCAGTTAATTATTGTTGCCAAGTGGTCAATTGTGGTGTATTTAGGCTCTGCTTTGAGGATGTGGTCTTTCAAATCCCAATTCTGCCAGTCAACACGATGAATATAAGTTCACCTTTAAGAAGGAATTGAGGAAAACATGTCGTCAGAGGTAGTGTGGCCGAGCGGTCTAAGGCGCTGGATTAAGGCTCCAGTCTCTCAGGAGGCGTGGGTTCAAATCCCACCACTGCCAGGCAACTCCAAGGCATCCAAGATATCCAAGGCATCTTTTCGAAAGGCGATTCTCAAAAGGTAATACCATGTGCATGCCTGACATAGTATGCTTAAATACTTTAAAACTCTACATAAAAACAACACTCTTCATAAGGAGTAGGAGAAGTTGAACACGTAACCAATCTGAATGTGGTTCTCAGGCATTTGACTGTAAGTTGCCATCAGTAAGATGAGTCTGGACCGTTTGAGAACAAGGACAGTAGAGTGAATTCAAAGAAGTCGGCCGTCACAGCCTGTGACGGCCGACTTCTTTGAATTCACTCTACTCTACTCCAATGCCTGGCCACCAGACGGCATCGTTGTAGCGCTGTCTACATTTTGTCAACCCCTGGTGACCCTGGTGGATCTTTTGGGTCATGTCGTCGCGCATGCTGCACGGGACAACAATCTGGTTGCCATGTCTCAGGACTCCGTTCAGCTCACTCAGTGCTCCACGCTCGTGGAAGTATGGCTTCGCCAGTATGGCTACGCTTTTGATGTGGCCTGGCCAGCCAGTCTTGATGTAGCTGAGGACACACTGGAGTTCGTTGTCCATCTGTGTTTGCTCCTTTATCTGTTCCAGGACGGGCCTCCTGACTCCTACGTTCTCCTCTATGGCATTGACGTATGCCTGGACCTCCTTTTCCAGGCTGTCCGTTTCCGTGTTCTGTAGCGGGTGCCTCGACAGTGCGTCGGCTGTGACGAGGTTCTTCCCCGGGACATACACAGCTATAGGGTTGAACTTCATCAGTCTGATGAGGAGACGCTGGCAGCGGAGGGGTGTCGTACCTAGATCTTTTGAATTTATTAATGTGACCAATGGCTTATGGTCTGTGTGGAGCTTGTATGACTCTAGGCCACACAAGTACTGGTAGAAACGTTCTGATGCCCACACGCCCGCCAGACATTCTTTCTCGATCTGGGCGTATCTTTTTTCAGCATCAGTAAGAGTACGGGAACAGAATGCCACCGGCTTCAGTATCCCATCATGCTCCTGCATCAGTAGTCCTCCCAGGCCATAACTGCTCGCATCCGCGCTGACGACAGTAGGCCTCTGGGGGTCAAAGTAGGCCAAAGCTGGAGCTGAGGAGATCAGTGATTTCACCTCAGTGAATGCTCTTTCCTGTTGAGGACCCCATATCCAATCTCTGTCAGACTTTAGCAGGTCATTCAAAGGCTGGAGACAAGTGGACAGGTTTGACAGGTAGCGACCAATGTAGGTTACCATTCCTAAGAACCTCTTGAGTTCTGAGACGTTTGTGGGTGGACTCATGTCTCTGATAGCAGCAACTCTTGCTGGGTTTGGCTTAACGCCGTCTTTGCTTACTACCTGGCCCAGAAAGTCCAACTGTGACTGAGATATTTTACATTTCTCTTTGTTGAGTTTGAGGCCGGACTGTTTTATGGTCTCCATGACCTGACTGAGTCTCACTGACATCTCCCACAGTTCCCGTTTGTTTTTTCGTTTTTCTGTCTGTGTGTCTTTGCACCATAGTCTTTTCTCCCTCTCTGTCTGAAAGTTTTAACTTCATCCACATTATCTGATGAGCTCTGGTTTTGTCCTTTAATTAGCTCATGATGCCTCGCCATTTCAATCGCACTGCGCAGCGTCAGATCTTCTTCCATTTGTAGCTTTTGAGACAGATGTTTATCACGGATCCCAATCACTATTCTATCCCTCAGATGGTCATCTTTCTGGGCTCCAAACTCGCAGTTTTCAGCTAGCTCATAGAGCTGCCTTATAAAGGCTTCCACGCTTTCACCAGCATGCTGTGCTCTTGCGTGAAACTTAGCCCGCTCAAATATGACGTTACGTTTGGGGATAAAGTGTGCGTTGAATTTAGCCAGCACTTGAGCATATTTATTAGCATCGGCTGCATCCGTGAATGTGAACGATTTGAAAATGTGCTCTGCCTCTGCTCCCATTGAGTATATTAAGGCGCTAACCTGTATTTCTTCCTCCTCCGTGCTCAGCTTCGTTGCGACTCTGTACCGGGAAAACCGTTGCTTCCAGTCCGGCCAGGTTGCCGGCTTGGTGAAGTCCAACGGCTCCGGAGGGGAAAACTTTGCCATTGCGATGCACAAAAACGTTCAAATGTCTCCGTTGCTCTTCTTTCTTCTTCTCAATAGTTCAGTTAACTTCTGACACCATGTGACGTTTCTCATAAACGCTCGGAATCTTATTTAGTTTATACCAAGAAGACTGACACAAGTTCAACAGGGGATCACAACATTGTCCGTTTACTTTCAGGTGCCAGCCACACTGTAACCGAGGCAGGGGAAAATGAGGCAGAGTCAATGGGAAATCAAATGCAGGTTTATTTAACCGAGCAACAGGGGAAAACTAGAAGAGGGGGTCCAAGTAAGCAACGGGGTTCCAGCGACAGGTCAGGGGTGGGGAAGAACATCCGGGTCCGAGTTGTCGAGGCGCAGGAGTTCTCTGGGAACAGGAGAAAAGTCACAGATAAGTACGGCGAGAGGTGCTGCAGAGATCTACTCACTATACTCGGGAGCCAGGCTACGGACCGTAACAGTGGTTTACGTTCTGGCACCAGATCGAAGGGCACGCCGGCCTTTGTCTCCTCCGTCATCAGCTGCAGGTGCGTCGATTGCTGATCGAGTGCAGCCGCGATGATCCGTCGCCTCGGAGAGCGCGCCGCGCAGCTGCGGAGGCGCGTCCGTGCGCCGGCGCGCCTCTGAGTGTGCGCTGCGAAGGTGGTGTTGTAGCGGGAGCCGTAACACACACACAACACACACGTACTCGCGCGCGTGCGCATGCGCAGATCTGACTTGGCTTATATCATGAAGTATATTCACTTTTCATGACAGTAAGGAAAACTCTGTTTTATGCTGTGTCCCTTGAAGTTCATAACACGCCATTTTCTATGTTAAACTTTACTCAAACAACATCAAAAAGGCTCTATAAGTCCTTCAGGGTACATTGTGATAAATCAACACACATTACTAACCTGTTTTGTACATGAAAAGTACATACAAGAGTCGTCGGTTGTACACGTTCAGCAGGCAGTCCTCTGTCTGAGGAACGAAGGTCTGGGGTAGCTTATACCACTAGCGCTCACTTTTGGCGATACTCCCTCTTGTGGTTGAGTTGGGGGAATGCACCTTACTAAAACCCATATAGAAAACACCTAAATCTTGCCATTTGCATCGAACAATAAACAATAATTCAAACAACAATTGTGACCATACATTTGTGGGTGTCACACCACAAACATCAAGATCAAAAGATTAGGTAAAGTATAGTGTTGCAAGAAATGCATTTAAACAACCTGACGACGAGTCACTGAAAATAAACATTAAATGTTTAGAGAGTAACTGAAAGGTGACACAAACCACAAGGACAGCAACAAATTAAAGATCTGATGCAATCCCGCGGGACACGACGCAAAATAGTGCGGAGCGGGACACATTTTGAAAGCTCATTGCTGGTGCGGGCGGGCGGGATGATACACTGCACTCCCGCACATTAAATATGAGTGTAAAGTAAAATATAAAAATGATTAATACAGGGCCTAACGAACATAATTTGTTTTATAATTTGTGCTGGAGATGTTGTTTAGCAGCAATACACGTTTTGAGGTTTGACGTTTTAGCGACAATTCCTTCCCGCTACATACATCCTGCCTGCCGTCTGGCGGCGTTGCGGGAGCAGAACTGAACATTGTGTCCCGCGCAGACCTCAACAACAATTCTCCCTTTTCAACAGTCAATAAAACGGTTTCACTTTTTTGGTTCCACTAGAAATTAAGTTGCGTGATATTACCGCTAATCGGCGCCACTCGTACAACTTGTGACTTGCATGTCAATCAGAGTCGCGGCTACAATAGTTGACAAAATGGTTGACAAAAATGTATGAACATGTCTGAAATCTCTAATGTGTAGTCTTATTATCATCCTCATAGTAGCCTAATATGCGGAAGTGCATAGAATAGATGAGAATAGATATCGTTAGCGTCTCTCTGCAGCAGCGGCTCCATGGTTGTCGATGGAGACCCTACGCCCTCCACCGCCCCTGCGACTGGACGCCAGCAGCAGGGAGGAGGTCGCTGTGGCGACGCTGGGCTGGCTTCCTCAAGGTAGGCCTACTTTCACCAAAGGGTTTAAACTTTCTACATATCTTGCTAAATGTATATATTGACATATTTTTGATGTGTTTTATTTTTTGTACTCTGTCCTGTACTTTCTGCTGGGACACACGCATTTCAAGTGATTGAACCACGGAATTCCAACAGCAAACTGCAAATCACTCTTAATTGTGTAATCAATGACTCTCTGTCTCAGCCATATGTAATACATAATCTTGTGTATTCCTAACCTAAAAAAAATACAAGTACCCAACAGGGTCATAAGGCTCATCAGCAACACTGCTACTGTACTACCATGTGAGTACGTTGGATATAGTGTGTGTGTGTGTGTGTGTGTGTGTGTGTGTGTGTGTGTGTGTGTGTGTGTGTGTGTGTGTGTGTGTGTGTGTGTGTGTCTTTGCTGCCGACAGCCCTGTAGAAGCTGGGACCCCGACAGAGCCAGCCCCGGGCCCCGTGTCGGCCCCCAGCGAGGCCAGAGGCCCCGAGGGAGACGGCGCTCCAGCCTGCAGTCAGGGAGAGACGAGAGCGAAGAGCACCGCTGTTCCCACGGAGACCCCGGTCCAGCAGACCCTGTAATTATAATGATCATCATAACTTAATAACTTCATCTTAATAATAATAACAACTTAATAACTTAATCATAACACTTTAAAAAGTTTCACAAAATCAGACATAATATATAAATAGACGATGCATTCCCCCAAAATCCCCCAAATTAAACTTTTATGAAACGTTTTCTCGTGATGTCTAACTTGTCATTACTACATACAAAGTGTTCCCATATACATGTAGGAGCCTCATTACTGTCGTGCAACAAATAAAAGCAACGTTATCGTAAAAGGGGAGCATGCACTGCACGTCCACAATGCCCACGTTCACGCGCGAAGTGCCCGCGGACAGGACATCATTGCGCTTGTGGCGCTTGCCCGGTGCTGTGAGTCGCGCGCTCTCAGCCCTAGGCAGCCACCACGCATAACTAGTCCTACATGCTCCAATTTTCTGCGAGCGTTCCATTGGTATTTATAGTGGGCACGCACGGATGGTAATCCAGTAACGGTGCTTGTTTTACCAAATTGGTGGAAAGAGGCTACCGAGGCACGAAACGTTCTTGTTTTATATGTCACATGGTATTTTGCTTTTTTTTTGTTGCCAAATTGCCAATCGCTGTAGGCTATTTTACAAAGAAACGGCCGCAGGCAGAAGGTCTCACGGGAGATGGAACGTTCGGTTGATCTTGGTTACCTTCAAACAATTTGGATGAATAACGGCTTCTGTTGGCATTAGAACATGGATCAAATAGCCAACATCAGTTACTGACGGTATTTCTCCATATAATATAATATACTTTAATAACATACTTCCTACGGGCACTGCACTAGTATATTTAATTAAAAAAAATAAAAAAATTAAAAAATTAAAAAAAAGTCAATATACTGCAACATGATAAAACCGGTTGTTTTACCATTTAGACGCGACTAAATCATTGCAGAATACCATGTGGCCACACGGTGCTGCTGTGGTACGATGCGCTCTTCATAGAGATCATTAGAGGCTCAGTGAATTTACTGTTACACAATGTATAACACCATAGCACCATAGCACCATGACTGACATTCAGAAGTTAAACTAGTAGTTAAACTACTAGAATTTCATTTCAATTCAGTCGGGTGATAAGATAAGATAAGATAAGATATTTATTAATCCCCCTTTGGAGAAATTTGCGGTGACCAGCAGTATAGTGGGATAAAAGGAGTAGCCTACAATAAAAACCAGAGTATACATACAATAAATAAATTTACCAATATGAGATAAAATTATATAAAAAGCTATTCTAATAGGCCTAAGATAAAATAAACCATAGGCTACTATATACATTGTAACCTTCCTTTTGTAGATGACCTGTGCATCGATAGATAAAGATGACTAAAGTGTAAATATAAATATTAATGTGCCAGTGTGCAGGATTCCTGAGGTAATGGAAGAAATAAATAACGATGGTTTAAGCAACGGACAGTCCTGAGGTGTGGGGTGTGGTGTTTAGTCCATTATCAGGAGAAAATTAACTATAAAAGCCTGATGAAGTACAGACTGTGGTTAGGGAATGTGGTTACTGCATGTCTTGTGTGAATAATATTGTATTCAGCAATGCATAAGTAAGAGTATAAACAGGCGTGAAGACACACCATAGGCTGTGGTAATTAACGCTGTTTATTCCCTCGTACGCCTCCCCAAAATAAAAATAAATCCCTGCAATTCATTTTTTCTGTGTGCTTGCAACATCCCACAGCAGAGCTGAAACCACATGCCTTAAACAAGGAAGACATGGCTTCATCCGTCATGAAAGATGCAGCAGCGACGTCATCCTCAAACACCGCTGCCAGCCGCTGCCCGCCACCTGCCAGCTCCTCCATGACGTCACAAGTCCACTCCCATCCTCTCCCCACTCGCCCTCCTGCGGGTGTAGACCTCGCACTACAGACTGATGGAGCGCAGTTACCTCTCAGTCTCTCGTGCGGTGCTGAGCGGTGACAGCGCGCCGTCGTCGCCTCCTCCCTCCCTCCACCTCCTCCTCCTCCTCCCGGTCCTCCTCCTCCTCCTCTTCCTCCGTGGGATCATTAAGTGCCTCGATTCATTGCTCATTCATTGTTATTATCAAACATCAAGACTTTCTTTGATTGACTTCTTATTGTTATATGTTACTATTCTTTTTTTTTTTTGTTTTTTCGAGCCTCATAATTGTCGTGCCAAAAATAACAGCAACGTTTTCTAAACGATAGCATATGGTTAAGTGTTGTTGGAAAAGGTGACAGGAAAAGGGCAGCATGTAGTGTACACCAGGTACCGTGCCCACATACATAGGCAGCGCGACGCGGACATCCCACCATCACTGGTGACTCGCGGTTGTGTGAGCTTGCGGCCTAAGTAGACACTAACTAGTGACTAGGCCTGCACACTCCATTAGCATAGGGTTTAGTGTTATTGGACAATGTGACATGAAACTACCTCAGCTGGTCGACTGGTACCTCCATCACTAAAAGGAGGAAAAGGTCAGGCGGTGAAATCACAACTCTTTTCCGTTTTGGCACAGAAGTGGTGGAACGAGCTCCCTGCCAATGTCAGCACTGCGGAGTCACTCCCCATCTTCAGGAAGAGACTCAAGACTCACTTGTTCAGAGTTCACCTGAACCATGCATACCATCCATCCTCTAACACCCTCCCCTCATGCACTTGTACTTTGCACGACTTAGCACTTTATAATTGCTCTTTGTATCTTGGCACTTTGCATCATAGGCCAGAGATGTTGTATACTAGCAATGGTTAACATAGCAATTGAAATGCTTGAAACTTGTTCTGGTGACTTGCTTACTGTATTAACAGCAATTATATGTTTCACCGTCTTCTGACAAATCAAGTTGTACAGTTGCTTTGGACAAAAGCTAAATACCCTAAATGAAAAAGGGTGGCATGTAGTGTGCATTATTATTATGTTATTATTGTTATACAATGTCCACCGGCATGCACTTAATGCCATTGAATTGACCTTTTGTCTTGAATAATTCTGAATGTCAAACAATTACTGGAATATTAAAATTATTTGGTTATAAAGAGCTTGTTGTGGGAAGGGATCAGCTTAAAGACTTGATTAAATGTGTTAGGCAGCACATTTTGTTTAGAAGTCCTTCATAATGTGATAATGTGACAACTAATTGATGCAACGCACACACACACACACACACACACACACACACACACATACACACACACACACACACACACACACACACACACAGCATAGAATGCAGCAGTACATTGGTGTCTCCAGAGCCTCTATGATGTCATAATAAGGCCCATTCCAAGGCAGCCTAGAAGAAGACCCAGTCTTCCATTTGAGGCATTACATGTTTGTCGAGCAGAGAGATAGTAAGGATAATTCAGCTGTGAATCATTATTCCCAGACAATAATTCATTACTTGAACTCTTCTCAGCGATTGAAGCAAGCATGTTGTGCTGGTCTTGGTGTAAGGTATGTAACCAGAGAACCACTGAAACAATTTGGACATGAAATTCAACAGCTCTTAGAATTCAAATTTGATCTTGTTACTTTGCTGTGAAAAGAAAAGTACATATACTGTACATGTAACTTTTGTATTAACAATTGTTCTGTGGTATTTCTACTGTCAACAGGTGAAGGTGAGTCCTGAAGCAGTTCAGGACCAACCAACACCTTGCAGCCAGCAGAGGAGGTAAATACAATCCATCTTTATTCACAATCAATATAAATTGTTTGCCTGTGGGATTGTGGGTGAATTTATGAAAAGTTACACCTTTATGTGAACTCTCTACATGTTAATAATATCAACCAATCACATCACAGCGTTACAGCTCTTTTCCCACACGTATGTTTATGAAACACATCCCAGTGTATCGGTGCACATGATGAGGTTTCTCTGTGTTTCTCTGTAGCGTCAGCACACTGAGAGACTCCATCAGTAGTGATGGAGTCCCAGACTCCGTGGTGTCCGTCTCCTCCACCCAGGCAGCCCCAGCTCCTCCACCTGAGACCGGGCACCAACCCAAGAGGTGGTGGACGCACTGGGGGTGGCTGCGTCAGATTGGCCTCCCCAAGGTTGGTCTCACTCTTACTGAACTAATAAGTCTTATTCTAGTCTCATGGTCCGTTCTGGTCCTCCTGTTTGTGTCAGGAGGACCACGACCAAAACAAGGTTGTTGTGTCACCTTAGCCTACACAAGATGAATGACCTCATAAGGTCTTTATGTTTTACTGAAATGGTTCACTCACCATGACTGTTATGATGTTACTTGCAGCAGCGAAAACGCGAGCCGACATTGGCCGGAGGAGAGGACCCTGCTGGTGGTCAGCTCAGGTAACACATAACTGACCCATCATTTACACACCAGACCCATCTCCACTGTTGTTACTCTTACTATGTATTCATTTAATCATACTTATTTATATTCTGTGTACCGTATATACATTTTCTACACCAATTATAACTGATTTTTTACTTCTTCTGGTTTCAGTATTATTATACATTTTCCATCTTTAGCAGATCATTATTTTTTTATGAGCATTCAGAATCTGGACGTGTGTGTGTGTATGTGTGTGTGCTGTATTGTCCTTACCAGTGAGAGTTCGCTGAACATCACATCATTGACCATCGCCCCCTCCAAGGCCGATCTGATTGGCCCAGAGATGGCCCAGATCAGCCCATCAACGGCCCAGATCAGCCCATCAACGGCCCAGAGCGGCCCAGTCATGGGCGTGGGTTCCAGGCCGGCAGCCCCCACCGAGGCATGGGGGCTCCAGGAGGATGGAGCCCAGGCAGCCCCAGCTCCTCCACCTGAGACCGGGCACCAACCCAAGAGGTGGTGGACGCAGTGGGGGTGGCTGCGTCAGATTGGCCTCCCCAAGGTTGGTCTCACTCTTACTGAACTAATAAGTCTTATTCTAGTCTCATGGTCCGTCGTGGTCCTCCTGTGTCCTCCAAAGTCAGACTGATTTATTTTGGTCACCTTAGCCTATATCAGATAAATGACCTTAGGTCATATTTATTTTACTGAAATGGTTCACTCACAATGACTGTTATAATGTCACTTGTAGCAGCGAAGACGCAAGCCGACGTTGGCCGGAGGAAAGAGCCCTGCTGGTGGTCAGCTCAGGTAACACATAACTGATCCATCATTTACACACACAAGGCCCATCCCCGCTGTTGTTACTCTGACTCTGTATTAATTCATTTATTAAACTGTATGTGTGTGTGTGTTGCATTGTCCTTACCAGTGAGAGTTCGCTGAACATCGCCCCCTCCGAGGCTGATCTGACCAGCCCATCAACGTCCCAGAGCGGCCCAGTCACAGGCGTGGGTTCCAGGCCGGCAGCGCCCAGAAGGGGACGGTGGCGCCAAGACGATGGAGCCGCTACCCAGTGGTAGGTGGAGAGGACCTCTGGTGACCTCTGGTGACCTCTGTTAATGCATCTCTAGATAATCCACTCCAAATTGGATTAAAGCGTCTTCAATAAAACAACTAAACACAAAATGTACAAATAATAATATTACTGTTATCTAAATACACACTGCGCCTGATTCTTTTTTGATAGTTCTGCAGTGAGGTGAAGCCTTGCTGCTTACTTATTGTTACATGTGTGTTATGTTTCTCAGGCTCCCCAACCGGTCACAGACCTGCTACCTGAACTCCACCCTGCAGAATCTCCTGACCGTGAGGGGGTTCAGTCAGGAGATAGAGCAGATGCAGTGGGATTGGAGTTTAGTCCCCTCTGCACGGTTGCTTAGGTACACACACCTGCATGCACGTGCGCACAAACACACACGCGCGCGCACACACACACACACACACACACACACACACACACACACACATCCAAAGCCGAAGTTGGCCGGAGGAAAGAGCCACCCTGGTGGTGGTCAGCTCAGGTAACACATAACTGACCCATCATTTACACACACAAGGCCCATCCCCGCTGTTGTTACTCTGACTATGTATTAATTCATTCATCAAACTGTATGTGTGTGTGTTGCATTGTCCTTACCAGTGAGAGTTCGCTGAACATCGTCCCCTCCGAGGCTGATCTGACCAGCCCATCAACGGCCCAGAGCGGCCCAGTCACAGGCGTGGGCTCCAAGCCGGCAGCGCCCAAAAGGGTACCGTGGCTCCAAGGTGATGGAGCCGCTACCCAGTGGTAGGTGGAGAGGACCTCTGGTGACCTCTGGCGACCTCTGGTGACCTCTGTTAATGCATCTCTAGATAATCCACTCCAAATTGGATTAAAGTGTCTTTGATAAAACAACTAAACACAAACTGTTTGTCTGTAATTGAACACCAAGTAACACTAGGACCCCCTGGAGGGACTGTCAGAGTGATGGGATGCGGGCCGGACCCTCCACAGACGGGGCCTTTGTCGGGGGGCCTGTGTTCCAGTCTGGTGGCGTCCTCACCAGGCAGCCCGCCCCCCCTCGCCTCACAGAGGAGCAGCTGGAGTTCTTGGGGTGAGTTCTGGATGGATGGGCTCATACACACCAACCCATAGCACACACACCAGGAGTATCCACTGCGGGGGTCATTTCTAGCAAGTTGGTTTGATGAACTGATTATAAATGTGCTGCCACTGAATTCCACTAGATGGTGGTCACACACATGAAGGAGGCTGCACCACCTCTGTAGCTCCATATTGGCGTATTAAAGGGTAAAGGGTAAAGGAGCATTTAGCAGACGCTTAATGTGGAGGAGGGGGATCAAGGGGTTCGAACCACCGACCCTACGGTTAGTGGAGGACCTGCTCTGTCCACCCGCTCTACCCACTGAGCTAATGCCGCCCCACTATTAGTAATATAAATGCATATAAGAATTGCACCTTTTAATATTAAAAGTACACATTACACTGATAATTGTGCTGCAGTTTAAGAATAGCACTTACATTTTAATAAAGTTTTAACAAAGTGATAAATTCATCATCATTTTACGAAGATGGGAACTAATATCACCAAGTAAAATGGTGTCTCAAAATTGTACAAATGATAATATTACTGTTATCTGACTACATACTGCATCTGGTTATTTATTGTTAATTCTGCAGTGAGGTGAAGTTTTGCTGCTTACTTATTGTTATGTGTGTGTTATGTTTCTCAGGCTCCCCAACCTGTCACAGACCTGCTACCTGAACTCCACCCTGCAGAGTCTCCTGACCGTGAGGGTGTTCAGTCAGGAGATAGAGCAGATGCAGTGGGCTTGGAGTTTAGTCCGCTCTGCACGGTTGCTTAGGTACACACACCTGCATGCACGTGTGCACACACACACACACACACATATGCATGCACACACATGCTTCTACCTTGAAGTACTTTCTTTTCTCCAGGGAGTTTGTGTCCATCGGGGCGTTGCGTCACTCCGGCAGCATTGACCAGAAAATAGCCGCGCTGAGTTCCTTCAAGACGAGTGTCGCACAGCAGGCCCCAGAGTTCAGGGGCAATGGACAAAAAGTGAGTCCACCACTACACAAACACTTCTCCATCAACATCACATAAACACACAAACTGATGAATCACATCCCTCTGTAGGTGATTTAGGCTTACACCTCATACAAATATGTAGCAAGTGTCTTGTGCATTTATCTGTTTTATTCAATATGTCTTTGTTTGTGTTTGTGTTTGGTAGGATGCCCATGAGTTCCTCACCTGCCTGCTGCACCAGGTGCAGACTCTGTCCACCCTACTGACGTCAGCAGCTCTGCACATGGTGGGAAGGACCTACAACTGCCCCGTGGAGGCTCACCTGCTCTTTCAGATGTTGAACACCAGGACCTGCATCGGGTAACTCAACACATTACTTGCACAGGAAAAGGCATTTCTGTGAATCACAGCGGTGCATTTGAGATGGCAGATCTTAACACATAAGTACTGTACACTGGTTGCTTACAATAATGTAAATCAAAGACATAAAAAAAATAAAAATAAAAAACATTGACCCATGTGCGTTACCCGCGATTCCAGAGGCGCCTAGTAGCTGTAGCTGTATGACCTGCTCTTGGCCAGCCGTCTTCATGACTGTCTCACGTATGTTGCTCTGTGTTAGATGTGATGGCCAGTCCTCATCCATGGAGGTCTTCACCAGCCTGTCCCTGGACCTGGAGCCTGGAGGCTCGGTGAGCCAGGCCCTGGACAGATACCTCACGGTCAGTGATCTCACTTGACATCATGGGTCCACCTGGTTGTCCCTGATCATCCACCCTTTGATGCTTCTGTATGTTGATGATGTTGTTGCTGTTCTATGTGAGGGTGAAACCGAGGCCTGTGTTGTTGTGTTGTTGTGTTGCAGGAGAACTTTCTGGAATACGCCTGCCAGTGCGGAGCCAAAACATCTGGCTTGCAGCCCAGCTTCCTCACCCTGCCTAAGTGAGTGGTAGTACTAGCTCCAGATAATGATACACAGGATGGTTTTATTTCCAGCGTTTGTTGTAACACTAAGGTGGATATTGTAGTGGTTCCAGTGGGTTTCAAACTCTGTGTGCTACCAACCACTAACTCATTTGGTCTGCTGTCAGAACAGATGGATCTTTGTTTTGTAACTCACTCTCCTCTTGTCTCCTGCAGTGTCCTGGTCCTCCACCTCAAACGCTTCCGGTTCACCCTCACTGGGAGAATGCAGAAGGTGGACTATGAAGTCCTCCTGTCCAGAGACCTGGAACTCAGTATTGGTACAGGTGCTGTTAGCTTTGTCACTATCCTGCTCAAAACAGCTTGTAGTTCTTATCTAGTGTTCAGTATGACGCACACATGAAGTGAATGTACAAGGACAGACATAGACAGAGGATATGTTGATTTGAAGAGCTGAATTGAGCAATGTGTATTGCCTTTACTAACCCTTCAAATTATAAATTTACCAATACAGAGGCAGGGAATGAGGACAGCAATGCCATGGTAAGACGAAGAGAGGTAGAAAAAAAGGGAGAAAAAGGGAGAGGGAGAGAGAGAAAGATAATGATATACACTTAGAATGCTCTAGCTAATATAAAACAATTGAGACACCTTAACTTTAACTTAACCTCAACTGTTGGATAGATTAAATTAGATAAGTAGCAGAACATGTACTCTGTGTGTTTCCATGTTGTCAGTCTTTTTCTTCAGTATTATATGCATTTCTTTGACAGGTGAAGTACAAACTAGTTAGTGTACTCAGCCACATAGGCTCCAGTGCTAACTCAGGTGACACACACACACACACACACACACACACACACACACATAGACTCACTTTCAGAGTGTAGTGTATGAAAATGTAAATTATTACATAATTGTTTATTGATTATTGTATGATTGGTGATTGATAATTGTATGACTGATTGTTGATATTGATTATTGTATTGTATTGATTATGGATTGATTATTATTTCATGAATTATTTGTGTATGATTGTGCACATCACAAATTAATCTTTGAAATATTGAATCCTCAAACCCTCTCCCAGGTCATTACATCAGTGAGGGGGTCTATAAGGAAAGTGAAGCCAACCACCTGCAGGCCCAGTGGCTGTGTTTCAATGACCTACGGGTGTCACGCACCACCGGCAGGGAGGTCTGTAGCCGGCGGCAACGCACAGCCTACCTGCTGTTCTACCAGCGACAGGTTGGAGGATGATTTTCATATGCATTCAAAAAATGCCGTCCACTGATAGATAATCTGTGATCCAGCAGACTAGGCTTCAAATCCATACTGTGCAGACAGGCCACGACATACACTTAACGAAGGAAACTGGACAACTTTCTGAAAGCTTCATCGACTCGCAGAAATTAGTTTCTCTTTGGTGGAATCTCTCGAAAACAAAACAGGAAACAGGGTGCAACTCCGCCCCTTTCTGTTTTTAGTTTCCGGCCCAGGGTCAGTGCTGTCTCACCCTCAGACGTTCTGCCGTAGCATAGCAGGACTGCTGGATCTCAGATTAGATCCACTCTAGATAATAATGTGCTCTGATATGTATCTGATATAAATGCAGTATTCTACCATAACTTTTTCTTTGTGTCCAGCAGTAGAACAGTCCTGGGTAGGGGGGGACAGGGCCCTCAGGTCTTGGGTCAGTGGGTGGGATGTTGGGGAGCAGACCAACATCCCATCCCAGAGACCCAGAGCTGTCACGGGCGTGGGTTGCAGGCCGGCAGCCCCCACCGAGGCATGGCGGCTCCAGGAGGATGGAGCTGCTGCCCAGTGGTAGGTTGAGACGACCTCTGGTGACCTTTGGCCTCAAATCTCCACAAGGAGACCAAATTAACCTTTAGGGCAAGCACCCTTGCCCTAAACTGTATGTACTTATTAATGCATCTCTGGATAATCTGCTCTAAATTGGTTTAAAGTGTTTTTTAAGAAAACAACTAAACAGTAATAATGTGTCTGTGTTCGAACCCCAAAGGGTGCCCTTGGGGGGGTCTTTCAGAGTGATGGGATGCGGGCCGGACCCTCCATAGACGGGGCCTTTGTAGGGGGGCCTGTGTTCCAGTCTGGTGGCGTCCTCACCAGGCAGCCCGCCCCCCCTCGCCTCACAGAGGAACAGCTGGAGTTCTTGGGGTGAGTTCTGGATGGATGGACTCATACACACCAACCCACAGCACACACACCAGTAGTATCCACAGCAGGGGTCATTTCTACAGCAGCAAGTTGGTTTAACAAACGGATTATAAGTGTGCTGCTGCTGACTTCCACTAGATGATGCTCACAGACATGAAGGAGGCTGCACCACCTCTGTAGCTCTATATTGGATCATTAGTAATATGAATGCAGAAAAAGAATTGCACCTTTTAATAAATTGACACATTACACTGATAATTGTACAGCAGTTAAAGAATACTACTTACATTTTAATAAAGTGTTAATAAAGAGATAAATGCATCTTCATTTTACGAAGATGGGAGCTAATATCACCAAGTAAAATGGTGTCTCAAAAATGTACAAATAATAATATTACTGTTATCTGACTACATACTGCACCTGGTTCTTTGTTGATAGTTCTGCAGTGAGGTCAAGTTTTGCTGCTTACTTATTGTTACATGTGTGTTATGTTTCTCAGGCTCCCCAACCGGTCACAGACCTGCTACCTGAACTCCACCCTGCAGAGTCTCCTGACCGTGAGGGGGTTCAGTCAGGAGATAGAGCAGATGCAGTGGGCTTGGAGTTTAGTCCGCTCTGCATGGTTGCTTAGGTACACACACCTGCATGCACGTACGCGCAACACACACACACACACACACACACACACACACACACACACACACACACACACACACACACACACACACACACACACACAAGCACACACACACACAAGCACACACATACACAAACATACACGTGCACACACATGCTTCTCCATTGAAGTACATACATAGACTCACTTTCCGAGTGTAATGTATGAAAATGTAGATTATTACATAATTGTTTATTGATTATTGTATGATTGGTGATTGATAATTGTATGACTGATTATTGATATTGATTATTGTATGATTGATTGATTATTTCATGAAGGATTTGCGTATGATCGTGCACATCACAAATTATTCTTTGAAATATTGAATCCTCGAACCCTCTCCCAGGTCATTACATCAGTGAGGGGGTCTATAAGGAAAGTGAAGCCAACCACCTGCAGGCCCAGTGGCTGTGTTTCAATGACCTACGGGTGTCACGCACCACCGGCAGGGAGGTCTGTAGCCGGCGGCAACGCACAGCCTACCTGCTGTTCTACCAGCGACAGGTTGGAGGATGATTTACATATGCATTCAAAAAATGTCGTCCACTGATAGATAATCTGTGATCCAGCAGACTAGGCTTCAAATCCAACTCCGCCCCTTTCTGTTTTTAGTTTCCGGCCCAGGGTCAGTGCTGTCTCCCCCTTAGACATTCTGCCATAGCATAGCAGGACTGCTGGATCTCAGATTAGATCCACTCTAGATAATAATGTGCTCTGATATGTATCTGATATAAATGCAGTATTCTACCATAACTTTTTCTTTGTGTCCAGCAGTAGAACAGTCCTGGGTAGGGGGGGACAGGGCCCTCAGGTCTTGGGTCAGTGGGTGGGATGTTGGGGAGCAGACCAACATCCCATCCCAGAGACCCAGAGCTGTCACGGGCGTGGGTTGAAGGCCGGCAGCCCCCACCGAGGCATGGCGGCTCCAGGAGGATGGAGCTGCTGCCCAGTGGTAGGTGGAGACGACCTCTGGTGACCTTTGGCCTCAAATCTCCACAAGGAGACCAAATGCGTTTCATTCACAGGAAACACACTTTCAGAGTTTAGCGTAGAGTATTACATAATTTTGTATTGATTATTGTATGATTGGTGATTGATAATTGTATGACTGATGATATATCTATATATATATCATCAGTCATCATAGATATATATATATGCATATATATACATATTTTTTGTTTTATTTTTCACCGTGGACGCCCTGCAGAGACACTTCCCGCAGCCCCACCTGTGTTTGACCAGCCGGGGCGGGGTCAAGGGTCGGCTGGCGGAAGCTGACGGTTCCCCTGGGGAGGTCCCGTCGGAGGCCCCGAGAGGTGGGGGGCACATGGGACAACTGAGCCTCTGCCCCCTGGAGCCACGTTGCTCCTTCCGGTGACCCCTCGGGAGTCTGGTGCAGGGGCCCTGGAAGGCCCTGGAAGGTTCTGATCCCGCCGTCCCGCCGTGCGCATCATGGTGGAACTGATGGGAGAGATGGAGCTAGGGGAGCAGGTGCACCTCCACCTGGTGCAGGGGGCCACCAAATACTGCGACAACCAAGTGTTTGGATGCACCGTGGAGCGCCTGAAGACCCCTGAGGAAGAGGTCTGCTTTAGGTCTAGGGTTAAAGTTATATCAGAGTCTCCTCTCATGATTAAAGACTACATGTTTCATGGAACCAGTGGCATCAATCGCAAGGCGCCATCCACAACTTTATGCATGATGTCATGACGTAACATGTTAACAAAACATGTTAAAGTTGCATTAGGGGGAGATTTGTGAAACAGTGTATTTTTGGAATAAACATGTACATATAGTTGTAATATATCAGTACAGCGACATGAAGGCTGAGGTTATTCAACAGGTCAAACCTTCCAAGGAGGTGTGTCGGCCCCTGAAGGAGGCCTTGCCCAGCGGCTGGCTGACCAGGGAGGACCTGATGGAGGACCCCCAGACCGCTGTGCTGGCCTGCTACTTCGTGGCCACGAAGGTGCTCCACCATCTGGACCACCTGGACCACCTGGACCACCTGGACCACCTGGAGCCTGAGCTTTCGGGAGGCGGCGGAGGTGGCGAGACCCCCCACCCTGCTGGAGGAGTGGCTCCACAGGGAGGGCCAGGAGAGCAGGGGGACAATCCTCAGCTCTGTTGACAAGGAGATCAGCCACTCATCCAATACAGAGTGAGGTTTTTGACTGTTCAGAAAGTGCTGCCGAGTAACATCTGTACAACAGATATGATGCACAAGGATCTGATGGTTGAACAGCCATTTTGGAAATGATCAGCATACAATTTGCTGCAGAAGTTTCTTTCTGCTGCAGGGGACTAAATAGTTTAGTTTTGTGTACAGGAGTCTAAGGAGGTGAAAAAGGGCAGAAAGAAAAGGAACTGGTGGTCCAGGTTCTGCCGGCTCTTCTCCTGCACCAAGACCACGGAGGCCCCGTAAAAACAACATGGTGCCTTATTGTTATATTTATTCTCATACATCTTGTATGTATATGTATATACTGTATATAAACTGCATATACATATTTTTTGTTTTATTTTTCACCGTGGACGCCCTGCAGAGACACTTCCCGCAGACCCACCTGTGTTTGACCAGCCGGGGCGGGGTAAAGGGTCGGCTGGCGGAGGCTGACGGTGCCCCTGGGGAGGTCCCGTCGGAGGCCCCGGGAGGTGGGGGGCACACGGGACAACCGAGCCCGGCCAGCGGCCCTCTGCCCCCTGGAGCCACGCTGCTTGTTCCGGTGACCCCCCCAGGAGTCTGGAGGAGGAGCCCGGCGTATTCTGACCACCGTAGGTTCCTCACACCCACACCAGATAGGACTCAAGGTGTTCACCTGTGTTAGCCATGAAAACGGCGCTGACTTAGAAACGCCTTACACTCTGAGCTCGATCCACACTAACGGAGCTGTCCATGTCCGTTCCTCTGTGAAACAGGACGAGGTTCTGATCCCGCGGTCCTTCGCCGTGCGGATCATGGTGGAACTGATAGGAGAGATGGAGCTAGGGGAGCAGGTGCACCTCCACCTGGTGCAGGGGGCCACCAAATACTGCGACAACGAAGTGTTTGGATGCACCGTGGAGCGCCTGAAGACCCCTGAGGAAGAGGTCTGCTTTAGGTCTAGGGTTAGAGTTAAATCAGCGTCTCCTCTCGATTTAAAGACCACACATTTCATGGCACCAGTGGCATCAATCGCAAGGCACCATCCACATTTTTATGCATGATGTCATGATGTAAAATGTTAACAAAACATGTAAAAGTTGCATTAGGGGGAGATTTGTAAAACAGGGTATTTTTGGAATAAACATGTACATATAGTTACATGTAATATATCACATGTAATATATCAGTACAGAGACATGAAGGCTGAGGTTATTCCACAGGTCAAACTTGCCAAGGAGGTGTGTCGGCCCCTGAAGGAGGCCTTGCCCAGCGGCTGGCTGACCAGGGAGGGCCTGATGGAGGACCCCCAGACCGCTGTGCTGGTCTGCTATTTCGTTGCCATAAATCTGCTCCACCACCTGGACCACCTGGAGCTCTCTGTGAGCTTTCGGGAGGCGGCGGAGGTCAGGGCCGGAGTGGGACCTATTTTCAGCCCGGGAATTTCAGGCTCAGACCGGCCCACTTTTTTCCACGCACTTGCAACCAACGTGACATTTTTTTTAACTCAAAATTACTTTGCTATGAAAACGTAGCACAAATAGCCTAGTGTTAATTATTAACATGGCTAATTATTGGGTCCACATCTCTCTTTACCTGCTGCAACTTGCGACTGTCCTCTGAACAGGTCGGTGAGTTTGGCACATTTAGCGGCATCCTCCTCCAGTGCCTTACGTTTTTTCAATCTGGCCTTTTTGGCCCCGCCTCGTCTTCTCCGGCCCTCCATATTCAACAACCCTTGTTGTCACTACCTCTGCTGCCACCTCTCTACCTCTGCACTTCCTCTGCTCGCGCGTGTATGTTATCGATGTTATTTGGCATCTCACTCGCGCCTGGGATCAACATTCTCAGCGGCTCAAACATTCTACTCATAGAATTGATTGGCTATACTGCGATGCTGGGGATGAATGAAAAACGTGTACTTGTAAGAATATATATAAATAATAGGCTAATGTTCAAAATTATTTTGTATCCACCCAAGCGGCCCAAAATGCATTTCAAAGTGGACCGGCCCATCGGGAAATCTCCCGAACGTCCCGATGGCCACCCCGGGCCTGGCGGAGGTGGAGAGACCCCCCACTCTGCTGGAGGAGTGGCTCCACTCATATTCTTATACATCTTGTGTGTGTGTATATATATCTATATGTATATTCATACTGATATATATATACATCCATCCGTTCCATCCATTATCCTCCGCTTATCCGGGGTCGGGTCGCGGGGACAGCAGCCTGAGGAGAGAAGCCCAGACTTCCCTCTCCCCAGCCACTTCGTCCAGCTCTTCCGGGGGGATCCCGAGGCGTTCCCAGGCCAGCCGAGAGACATAGTCCCTCCAGCGTGTCCTGGGTCTTCCCCGGGGCCTCCTCCCGGAGGGACGTGCCCGGAACACCTCCCCAGGGAGGCGTACGGGAGGCATCCTCACTAGATGCCCTAGCCACCGCAACTGGCTCCTCTCGAAGCGGAGGAGCAGCGATTCTACTCTGAGCCCCTCTCGAATAAGCGAGCTTCTCACCCTATCTCTAAGGGAGAGCCCGGACACCCTGCGGAGGAAACTAATTTCGGCCGCTTGTATTCGCGATCTCGTTCTTTCGGTCACTACCCACAGCTCGTGGCCATAGGTGAGGGTAGGAACGTAGATTGACTGGTAAATCGAGAGCTTCGCCTTTCAGCTCCGCTCCTTCTTCACCACGACGGACCGGTGCAGGGCCCGCATCACTGCCGACGCCGCACCGATCCGTCGGTCAATCTCCCGCTCCATCCTCCCCTCACTCGTGAACAAGACCCCGAGATACTTGAACTCCTCCACTTGAGGCAGGATCTCCTCCCCGATCCGGAGAGTGCACTCCACCCTTTTCTGGCTGAGAACCATGGCCTCGGATTTGGAGGTGCTGATCCTCATCCCACCCGCTTCACATTCGGCTGCGAACCGCTCCAGTGAGAACTGAAGGTCACGGCCCGATGAAGCCAACAGGACCAGATCATCCGCAATAAGCAGCGACGCAATCCTGAGGCCACCGAACCGTAACCCCTCAACGCCCTGGCTGCGCCTAGAAATTCTGTCCATAAAAGTTGTGAACAGAATCGGTGAAAAAGGGCAGCCCTGGCGGAGGCCAACTCTCACCGGAAACAGGCTCGACTTACTGCCGGCAATGCGGACCAAGCTCTGGCACCGGGAGTACAGGGACCCGACGGCCCGTATCAGCGGGCCCGGTATCCCATACTCCCGGAGCACCCCCCACAGGGCTCCCCGAGGGACACGGTCGAACGCCTTCTCCAAGTCCACAAAGCACATGTAGACTGGTTGGGCGAACTCCCATGCACCCTCGAGGACCGCGCTAAGGGTATAGAGCTGGTCCACAGTTCCACGGCCGGGACGAAAACCACATTGCTCCTCCTGGATCCGAGGTTCGACTATCCTACGGACCCTCCTCTCCAGGACCCCCGAATAGACCTTACCGGGGAGGCTGAGGAGTGTGATCCCCCTGTAGTTGGAGCACACCCTCCAGTCCCCCTTTTTGAAGAGGGGAACCACCACCCCGGTCTGCCAATCCAGAGGCACTGCCCCCGATGTCCACGCGATGCTGCAGAGTTGTGTCAACCAAGACAGCCCCACAGCATCCAGGGCCTTTAGGAACTCGGGGCGGATCTTGTCCACCCCCGGGGCCTTGCCACCGAGGAGCTTTTTAACCACCTTGGCGATCTCAGCCCCGGAGATAGAAGAGTCCCCCCCGAGTCCCCAGACCATGCTTCCTCAGTGGAAGGCGTGTTGGTGGGATTGAGGAGGTCTTCGAAGTATTCCCCCCACCGATTCACAACGTCCCGAGTCGAGGTCAGCAGCGCCCCGTCTCTCCCATACACGGTGTTGACAGAGCACTGCTTCCCCCTCCTGAGACGCCGGATGGTGGTCCAGAACCTCCTCGAAGCCATTCGGAAGTCGTTCTCCATGGCCACACCGAACTCCTCCCACGCCTGAGTTTTTGCCTTCGCAACCGCCGAAGCCGCGCTCCGCTTGGCCCGCCGGTACCCATCAGCTGCCTCAGGAGTCCCACAGGCCAAAAAGGTCCGGTAGGACTCCTTCTTGACGGCATCCCTTACCGCTGGGGTCCACCAGCGGGTTGGGGGGTTTCCGCCGCGACAGGCACCAACAACCTTAGGGCCACAGCTCCGGTCGGCCGCTTCAACAATGGAGGTACGGAACAAGGTCCACTCGGACTCTATGTCCCCCGCCTCCCCCGGGACATGGTTGAAGCTCTCCCGGAGGTGGGAGTTGAAGCTCGTTCTGACAGGAGATTCAGCCAGAAGTTCCCAGCAGACCCTCACAGTACGTTTGGGTCTGCCAGATCTGACCGCCATCTTCCCCCGCCATCGGAGCCAACTCGCCACCAGGTGGTGATCAGTTGACAGCTCCGCCCCTCTCTTCACCCGAGTGTCCAAGACATGCGGCCGCAAGTCCGACGATACAACCACAAAGTTGATCATCGAACTGCAGCCTAGGGTGTCCTGGTGCCAAGTGCACATGTGGACACCCTTATGCTTGAACATGGTGTTCATTATGGACAATCCATGACGAGCACAGAAGTCCAACAACAAAACACCACTCGGGTTCAGATCAGGGGGGCCTTTCCTCCCAATCACGCCCCTCCAGGTCTCACTGTCATTGCCCACATGGGCGTTGAAGTCCCCCAGCAGAACAAGGGAGTCCCCAGAAGGAGCGCTTTCCAACACCCCCCCTAAGGACTCAAGAAAGGGTGCATAAGCACAAACGACAGTCAGGACCCGTCCCGCCTACCAGGACTTTGGCAATTGGGTTCTCTGCTGCAGAGTCTTCCACCGGGCCCCGGTACCCCCAAGTACCAAGCAGGTCCAGGAGTACTGCCGGAGCCTGACCCAGCCGGGCTTCTCCAGCAGGGGGGGGGGCGGTGTGAGTCCGGGGGCACCTCGGGGAGAACTACGCCGAGGTCACCTCCGCGACACACCTACCATGATGACTGGATAGCCCACATGGAAGGATGTGCAATGACACTCCGGACCACAGACATCATTTTCACGTCCCCATCCTCCCCGTCCTCAAAGCTTACGGATGAACCTGGAGGATGGTACATGACCGGGGAGTCAACGAGTGTGTCGAAGCCCCGCCGGAGAAGGTCCCCAACCCCCAGGTTACCCTAAACTCCCTCGACCCCACACATGCATGGTTCTCCGTCATTGACCTGGCCAACCCCTTCTTCTGCCTGCCACTCAACCCGCTGTCACAAGACATGTTTGCATTTACGTACAAAGGACAGCAGTACACATACTCCCGTAGGCAACAAACCCAAACGCAACCACTGGGTTCTCCCCCCATGAACTAGTCACGGGAAGACCTATGAGAGGGCAGTACACCCCGTTGACAAAGGGCCCTTATGACCACGGATATACAACACTCAATAAGAGAATACTGCACAGCTCTAACCTTAGCTTCGAGATCCCTCTATACCACACGTGTCAAACTCAAGGCCCGCGGGCCAAATCCGGCCCGCCACGTCATTTTATGTGGCCCGCGAGAGCTTAACAGGCATATACTGTACCGTAGAGCGACCATCAACTACATCGCCCACAATGCATTTCAATGTTGTGATCCGCAAATCCTGCCACTAGATTGCAGTGGTTCCAATGCATCCATTTGTACGTGGATATAAATGGATGTACAATATTCGTAGACTGGAATAAATAACCAAATGCAGAGCCAGTTACTTAAATGTATATAGTCTTACAGTTACAACCGGCCCTTTGAGGGCAACCATAAGGCTGATGTGGCCCGGGGTGAAAATGAGTTTGACACCCATACTCATCTAACTACAGGTCCTGCTCCAGATCCCGTGGGCTCTCCAGTCCAGCCAGGAGAGTGGGTGTACGTAAAACAACACAAGTCAAGCCAAGCCAAGTGGGCGGAGCCAAGGTGGACGGGTCCGTACGAGGTGCAGCTCGCCACCCCCTTCCCCGTAGCAGTTAAAGGCCGGCCTGGAGCCAGGTGGTCCCACATCACCCACACCAGAAGGGCGGAGCCACCAGGGAACCACAGCCCAGGGCAATGATCCGACTGCTGGTACTACTGGGGGCTGCAACCACGGCCCCCTCCGCCGCCCACAGCAGCACCAATGACCACCCGGACAACCAGACGACGACGCCCCCCCCAGAGACGACCCTTAAGGGCTCGCAGACCGCAGCATGATTGTGGGAGTGGTGCTGAGTGTTCTACTGTTGCTGACTGCAGTACTACTGTGGTGATGGACAATACACAGGAATGGACGGCACACCTGGAAAATGATCCTGCTCCTCTGCATGCTGGCCTCCGAGATCCACGGAGCGCACGCCGCTTACCGAATTGGACCAATCACCACCCGTCTAACCCACTGCCAAGGGACTGCAAAGGACATCGGGCTCATTGCATGCATACTGATAACTGGGGATCTGTGTATCAAAGATAGTGAATTAAGGCCATGGAAGAGCTATCACTTTTACATATGCAAAGATGCAGGACTGGACTGTAGCTCATTTCACCTGAGGAAGTACATGCTGAATTAAAGGAGCAAATACCCTATACTGATGCTCCTCATGAAATTCCCACCTCCCACCAAAAGACAGTGTATCAAATGTTGGAAGCAAAAAAGGCAAACTAAGTTCTTCAGGCTCAAGCTCCAAGGTTTCAAGTGCTTCATCTGCACGCAATAAGGGCTGAGGCTGAGGTGGCTGCTCTTGTCATCCAACAAAAACATCTCAAGGATAAACATGCCTTGGAGGAACAGGAGGAGCAGCTAAGGAGGAAAAAAGAGCAACTGGAAATAGAAGCAGACATTGCTGCTACAATGGCTAAAGTTAAGGTACTAGGAGCCTCAAGAGCATCCAGTATCCAAAGTCACTTTTCTCATGTAGCTGACGGTATGGAATCATATTTTGAAAAAGGACAACAAGAAAAGAAAATGGTTGATTCTAAGGTTGAAACAGATTCTTTTGAACCACAATTACAGGCTGCGCATGCACATAAACAAATTCCTTCAAAACACAGTGTTATCAACCCACACACACCCATAATAACGACCACAGAAAAAACTGGAAAGCAAACCTAATCTTTCTCCAGAGCTCCCTTAACACTCCAATCAAGCATTAGTAACCCAGGTGAGCATCCACAGGTGACGTCTTCAGCTTCAAGAAACAATGAACAGAGCAATATATTTGCAGTCATGGAAAGACAAAATGAAATCACTGCCTTATTAATACAGCAACATTGTCTTTCTTCACTGCCCAAGAAAGAAATTCAAGTTTCTGCTACAGGAACATTTTGGAAATGAATTTAAAATTGCCACAGCATACATGAAAAAGGCTCTTTCATGGTCATCAATAAAACCTGATGATACAAAATCACTGCAATAATACACACTCTTTCTCAGAGGCTGTTGTAATGCCATGGAAGACATCAACTACATCCATCCATCCATCCATTATCGTGACCGCTTATCCTCTACGAGGGTCGCGGGGGGGCTGGAGCCAATCCCAGCTGCATCGGGCGAGAGGCAGGGTACACCCTGGACAGGTCGCCAGCCTATCACAGGGCTAACAAACAACCATTCACACTCACATACACACCTATGGTCAATTTAGAGACACCAATTGACCTAATCCCCAACCTGCATGTTTTTGGTCTGTGGGAGGAAGCCGGAGTACCCGGAGAGAACCCACACAAGCACGGGGAGAACATGCAAACTCCACACAGAAAGGTCCCGGGTCCCAGGTGGATTCGAACCCAGAACCCTCTTGCTGTGAGGCGACAGTGCCATCAACTACATGTACAAGCTTAATTTACCAACTAATATGTTAAGCGTCATAAGCAAGTTACCCTACCAGCTGAGGGATAAGAGGAGGACTGTGGCATGCGATCTTCAGGAACGAAAGAAGCAAAGAGGTACTTTCAAGGACCTAGTAGATTTAATTGAAAAACAGGGAAGGACTGAAACTGATCCAGTATTCGGAAATATCAAAGACATGCCAACACCGTGCAAAGACATACAGAGGTTCAAGTCACAACCTTAGCCAAGAATAAAAGGAAGCATCTTTGCCACCACTGTAACAGCTGCAGATCAGGAAAAGGATAAAGAAACAAGGAAGGAAAAACAAAGTCAACCTACTGTAATTAATTGCTTGTATTGTAAAAAGGAACATTATGTTATGAATTATGTCCACAGTTGGAAAAGAGAACACACTGAGAAGCTATAATTCATAAAGGAGAATGGAATTTGCTTTGGCTGCTTGTGTAAAGGGGCACATCAGCAAAGATTGCAGGAAGCGACTCAGCATTAACATTAAAATTATATGACATTATAGATGGCTTATTTATCTTGTAATTATACTGCCCAAAAAAGTAAAGAGAACACATAATCATTACAATGTAACTCCAAGTCAATCACACTTCTGGGATATCAACCTGTCCAGTTTGGAAGCAACACTGATTGTGAATCGATTTCACCTGCTGTTATGTAAATGGAACAGACAACAGGTGAGGCAAGACAACCCATATAAAGAAATGGTTCTACAGGTGGTGGCCACAAGAATTACCTGTCCTCATCGGCTGATTTTTTGGCTACTTTTGCATTTTGCCAGTCCTCACCACTAGAGTTAGCATGAGGCGGTGTCTGCAAGCCACAGAAGTTGCTACCAACAAGCCATGCTGTGATAGTGTGATTTGGTCATTTTAAAAATGGGTGCAATGACAAAGCAGTTACATACAAACATTCCTGCTTCAGTTTGAACCAATACTAATTATGTATTTTGCATATTGTATTTTTTGTGCCGTACTTGTATTTTGTGTTGTCTGTTTGTTCATTTTGCAGGTCTGAGAGGACTGCAATTTCATCTGTGCTATATGCCTGCCATGTAGCACACTTGACAATGAAGTTACTTGAACTAAATCAGACTGATTACAATGTCCACAGTGCTGAGTACATGCATTGTGAGAATCTTTCTGATTGTTGAATCGATCATCTGCTATATGTCGCACAAGTTTCCTTGTGCGACAAATGTGCAGCATCATGGGGCTCGTCCGGGATTTGAACCCGGGACCTCTCGCACCCGAAGCGAGAATCATACCCCTAGACCAACGAGCCACACTGCACCAAGTACTTTTGGTCATCTTTGAAATTGATCCATGATAAAACATTACACATCCTCCTTAACAAATTGTTGTGGTACCAAATTTGCCACCAAGTTCAAGTATTCTTTCTTCTGACCGAATTAAAGGCTAACTTTGTATTACACTAATGATTACAGACATCCAGTGAGTTATAGGGGTCAAACGTGATGTATTGACATTCTGCTTTGAGGACACCGTGTTTCAAATCCCAACTCTGCCAGTCCAAATGTTGTATTTAAGCACAATTCTGAAGAGGCATTGACGAAAAGGTGTTTTTTGTCATCTTTCAAATTGGTCCATAATAAACAATAACACAACGTCTTTAAAAAATTGTTGTGGTCCGAAAGTTCAAATACTCAAAAATTCTTTCATCAGTCCAGACATCCAGTGAGTTATGGTGGCCAAGTGGTCAAACAGAATGTATTTACGCTCTGCTTTCAGGACGCCATGTTTCATACGTACACTACCTCTGCCAGCCAACTGTTGAATTTAAGCACAATTTTGCTGAGGCATTGAAGAAAGGTTATTTTTTGTGGTAGAACGGTCCAAGGAGCTGGATTCAGGCTCCTGCCTCTAAGAAGGAAGGGTTCATATCACACCAGTGCCAGGATTTTCTGTGCTGTTTCATGTCAGCCATGCTGTGCTGTTGTGATTTGGTCATTTAGAAAATGGGCGCAATGACAAAGTTGAACAAATTGATATAGCCAGAACTATGCCAGCAAATTCAAGCATTCTTGCTTCAGTTGGACCCAATTAAAGTCTAACTTTGTAATACAATAAAGATTACAGTCATCCACTCAATTATTGTTGCCAAGTGGTCAAATGTGGTGTATTTAGGCCCTGCTTTGAGGATGTGGCGTTTCAAATCCCAACTCTGCCAGTCAACACGATGAATTTAAGTTCAAGTTTCAAGAGGCATTGAGGGAATTATGTTGTTGGAGGTAGTGTGGCCGAGCGGTCTAAGGCGCTGGATTAAGGCTCCAGTCTCTCAGGAGGCGTGGGTTCAAATCCCACTACTGCCATACAATTCTGTGCATTCAGGGCTTCTTTTTGAAAGGCCATTCTCAATAGGTAATACTGTGGCCTGACATGGGATGCTCAAATACTTAGAAACCCTACTAAAAAACAACACTCTTCCTCAAACCCAATGTACTTGTTTATCATTGAGTCAAACTGTTGCAATGTGGACTAAACAATCCAAAAGGGAACAATTGCGAGGTCATAAGGAGTAGGAGAAGCTGAAGATGTAAAAAAATCTGAATGTGGTTCTCAGGCATTTGACTGTAAGTTGCCATCAGTAAGATGAGTACAGACCGTTTGAGAACAAGGACAGTAGAGTGAATTCATAGAAGTCAACCATCACAACAACGATACAGAACTATGAGCAGAGAAAGTTGCTGTAACATTGGGCTCGTCCGGGATTCGATCCCAGGACCTCTCGCACCCTAAGCACGAACCATACCCCTAGACCAACGAGCCATGCTTTGCAGAATGTATTCGGTCATGTTGAAAATGGATGCAATGACAAGCCACAGCCAATAGTTTTAAACAGAGTGATGTAGCAATAACTATGCCACCACATTCTTGCTTCAGTTGCTACTTTAATTAATCAGGGCAGTGGGTTAAAGATCAAGAGTGCTTTCCGTAACACCTTTGAACAAGCATCGGGAGAATGATTCTGACTGTTAATAAGCTCATGGAAGAAATATTCCAGAACTGTCACCACAAAATATTACTGCTTCATAGGGCTCGTCCGGGATTTGAACCCCGGGACCTCTCGCACCCTAAGCGAGAATCATACCCCTAGACCAACGAGCCACAATGTACCATGTGGATATGGTCGTACTGTAAATTGGTCCAAAAAAACAGAACACATTGTCTTAATCAAATTGTTATAGAACAAACTTTGCCACCAACTTCAAATATTCTTTTTTCAGAAAAAATTCAATTCTTAATGTATTACAATAATGGCAACAGACATCCAGTGAGTTATAGTGACCAAGTTGTCAAACACAGTGTTTACGCTCTGCTTTCAGGACGCCATGTTTCATACGTACACTACCTCTGCCAGCCAACTGTTGAATTTAAGCACAATTTTGCTGAGGCATTGAAGAAAGGTTTTTTTTTGTGGTAGAACGGTCCAAGGAGCTGGATTCAGGCTCCTGCTTCTAAGAAAGAAGGGTTCATATCACACCAGTGCCAGGATTTCCTGTGCTATTTCATGTCAGCCATGCTGTGCTGTTGTGATTTTGTCATTTAGAAAATGGGCGCAATGACAAAGGATGACAAAGTTATAGAAATTGATATAGCCGGAACTATGCCAGCAAATTCAAGCATTCTTGCTTCAGTTGGACCCAATTAAAGTCTAACTTTGTAATACAATAAAGATTACAGTCATCCACTCAATTATTGTTGCCAAGTGGTCAAATGTGGTGTATTTAGGCTCTGCTTTGAGGATGTGGCGTTTCAAATCCCAACTCTGCCAGTCAACACGATGAATTTAAGTTCAACTTCGAAGAGGCATTGAGGAAATTATGTCATTGGAGGTAGTGTGGCCGAGCGGTCTAAGGCGCTGGATTAAGGCTCCAGTCTCTCAGGAGGCGTGGGTTCAAATCCCACCACTGCCATACAATTCTGTGCATTCAGGGCTCCTTTTTGAAAGGCCATTCTCAATAGGTAATACTGTGGCCTGACATGGTATGCTCAAATACTTAGAAACCCTACTAAAAAACAACACTCTTCCTCAAACCCAATGTACTTGTTTATCATTGAGTCAAACTGTTGCAATGTGGACTAAACAATCCAAAAGGGAACAATTGCGAGGTCATAAGGAGTAGGAGAAGCTGAACATGTAAAAAAATCTGAATGTGGTTCTCAGGCATTTGACTGTAAGTTGCCATCAGTAAGATGAGTACAGACCGTTTGAGAACAAGGACAGTAGAGTGAATTCATAGAAGTTGGCCATCACAACAACGGTACAGAACTTTGAGCAGAGAAAGTTTCTGTAACATGGGGCTCGTCCGGGATTCGATCCCAGGACCTCTCGCACCCTAAGCGCAAATCATACCTCTAGACCAGGGGTGTCAAACTCAATTGCACAGGGGGCCAAAACTCAAAACACACTTAATGTCGCGGGCCGAACAGTATAAATATTTATTTAACAGACTAAATATTTATGTTTTTTAACCATCAATATGAATCAAAATACAGGATATCATTCCAAAATAAATAAATTTCAACTTGAAATATTTTGCTCTTCATAAAAAAATATCCTGTCAATACAATACATTCAAAATCTGTACATGCTGGAATATAAAAAATCTGAAAATATAAATAAAAAATTGAATTTAAAGTAAAAGTTAAATCATAACAAATCATAACATTCCATTTTTCTTGTCCTATTTATTCAGAGCCTGATACTTGGAGTCTTTTATTTGCAACAAGTTCGTTTATGTTTGGGGTTAGGTTCTGTGTAGTGGAGATTCTCAGGATGGATTGCAGGTGTTCATCAGTGAGGCGACTCCTGTGTGACGTTTTGTTTATTTTCATCACAGAGAACAGCTGCTCGCACAGATATGTGCTGCCTAACATGGACAGGATTCGAGCCGCATGTTGGCGGAGCTGCGGCTTCGCTTCAGGAATGAAGCGAGTGAACTGTGCTGGCCCCGCACTGTCGTACTTTGCCTTCAGTGTCCCGTTACATTGCAGTTCTATCAGCTCCATCTGCATTTCTACAGGTGCGGTTTCCACGTCGACTGCAAATGGGTTGCGAAGTAGCTCGAAGTTACTTTTCTGTGCCTCAAAGTCACTGAAGCGCCGTACGAGCTCAGTGCGCAGCGCGCTGAGTTTTTCAGCAAAGGTGGCATTTGGGAAAACTGTGGCACTTTCTTGGTTCAGTATTACTTGGCAACAGGGAAAGTGAGACAAGTTGCATTGGTGCATTTGTGTCTCCCATAAGCGCAGCTTCACTTGAAATGCCTTCACTGCATCATGCATATCAGTTATTATGTGCTCCCGTCCCTGGAGTTGAAGGTTTAAAGCGCTAAGATGCGACGTTATGTCAGCCAGGAACGCCAAGTCACATTTCCACTTTTCATCCCGCAGAACTGTGCAGTCTTTCCCCTTACTGTCCATGAACTGGCAGATTTCCTCTCGCAGCTCAAAGCGTCTTTTGAGAACTTTTCCCCGACTTAGCCACCGGACCTCCGTATGATATGGCATATCGCCAAACTCGCTATCCATTTCCCGCAGAAAAGACTGGAATTGGCGGTGATTTAAACCGTGGGCTCTGATAAAGTTGACGGTTTGTGTTACAGTGTTCATCACATGATCCATTTTTAGGACTTTAGCACTCAGCGATTCCTGGTGTATGATGCAGTGATACACTGTCAACTCACCGGCACAGTTCTCCTCCCGCATCTTTGAGCGCATCCTTCCCACCAGTCCATTTTTTTCACCACACATCGCAGGTGCGCCATCTGTTGTAAGTCCAACGAGTTTTTCCCACGGCAGTTTCATGTCGGTTACACTTTGAAATACATTTCCAAAGATGTCTTCTCCTTTCGTTGTCCCGTGCATCGATTTAATGTCCAGTATTTCCTCTGTTACGCACAAATTGGAATCCACTCCACGGATGAATATCGCCAGCTGTGCAGTGTCAGTCGCGTCAGTAGTTTCATCCACGGCAAGGGAGTATGCAACAAAATCTTTTGCTCTTTCAATCAACTGTGTTTTCAAATCAGTCGCCATCTCACAAACCCGATTAGCAACAGTGTTTCTGCTGAGGCTTACATTTGCAAACGCTCGCGTTTTATCTGGACAAAGGACGTCGCACACTTTCATCATACAATTCTTCACGAATTCCCCCTCGGTAAACGGCCGTCCTGATTTGGCCACAATGAAACTTGCTTTCACAGCAGCTTCACTTTGTGATTTTGCTTTGGTGAAAAACGTCTGCTGGGATGTCAAATTCTTCTTCAACTCCTCTACCTTTTGTAGCTTCTGTCCTGCGCTCAGGTTTTTGAACTTGTCCTCATGTTTTGTCTCGTAGTGCCGTCTTAGGTTATACTCCTTCATTACAGCGACATTACTCCCGCAAAGGAGACATACTGGTTTACCTGCAATTTCAGTAAACATATACTCATTCTCCCACCGGCTTTGAAAGCCTCGGTTTTCAGAATCAATTTTTCTCTTGGCCATTGTTGGGGTCTAGCTTTGATTTGATATTAGCGTTGTGTACATCAACAGACCGCGAACTTGAACCGCGGCTTGCCGTTGGCGGCAATTGCACTGCATCATGGGATTTGTAGTGTGTGTTATTGGGGCGTCATATTACAGGGCCATTAAAAACAGATATATAAAACGATCTCGCGGGCCGGATATAATTGTATGGCGGGCCGGATGTGGCCCGCGGGCCTTGAGTTTGACACATGTGCTCTAGACCAACGAGCCATGCTGTGCAGAATTTATTCGGTCATGTTGAAAATGGATGCAATGACAAGCCACAGCCAATAGTTTTAAACAGATTGATGTAGCAATAACTATGCCAACACATTCTTGCTTCAGTTGCTACTTTAATTAATCAGGGCAGTGGGTTAAAGGTGAAGAGTGCTATCCGTAACACCTTTGAACAAGTATCGGGAGAATCATTCTGACTGTTAATCAGCTCATGGAAGAAATATTCCAGAACTGTCACCACAAAACTTTACTGCTTCATAGGGCTCGTCCGGGATTTGAACCCGGGACCTCTCGCACCCTAAGCGAGAATCATACCCCTAGACCAACGAGCCACAATGTACCATGCAGATTTGGTCGTACTCTAAATTGGTCCAAAAAACCAGAACACATTGTCTTAATCAAATTGTTATAGAACAAACTTTGCCACCAACTTCAAATATTCTTTTTTCAGAAAGAATTCAATTCTTAATGTATTACAATAATGGCAACAGACATCAGAGAGTTATAGTGACCAAGTTGCCAAACACAGTGTTTACGCTCTGCTTTCAGGACGCCATGTTTCATACGTACACTACCTCTGCCAGCCAACTGTTGAATTTAAGCACAATTTTGCTGAGGCATTGAAGAAAGGTTATTTTTTGTGGTAGAACGGTCCAAGGAGCTGAAGGGTTAAATTCCAAGGAAGGGTTAAATTCACACCAGTGCCAGGATTTTCTGTGCTATTTCATCTCAGATCACGATTGTATCGAACGCTAAAGGCACAGAACAAAACTTTGAGCATAGAGCCGTTACGTGGGGCTCGTCCGGGATTTGAACCCGGGACCACTCGCACCCAGAAGAATGATGCCCCTATACCAACGAGCCATCCCGCAGTGTATGTGAGTTCGTCATTTTCAAATTTGGTGCAATGACAAGCCACGGCCCAAACTCTCAATCATTGATATAGCCAGAACTATGCCACCAAATTCAAGCATTCTTGCTTCAGTTGGACCCAATTAAAGTCTAACTTTGTAATACAATAAAGATTACAGCCATCCACTCAATTATTGTTGCCAAGTGGTCAAATGTGGTGTATTTAGGCTCTGCGTTGAGGATGTGGCGTTTCAAATCCCAACTCTGCCAGTCAACACGATGAATTTAAGTTCAAGTTCGAAGAGGCATTGCGGAAAACATGTATCGGAGGTAGTGTGGCCGAGCGGTCTAAGGCGCTGGATTAAGGCTCCAGTCTCTCAGGAGGCGTGGGTTCAAATCCCACCACTGCCATACAATTCTGTGCATTCAGGGCTTCATTTTGAAAGGCCATTCTCAAAAGGTAATACTGTGGCCTGACATGGTATGCTCAAATACTTAGAAACTCGTCCATAAAAACAACACTCTTCCTCAAACCCCATGTACTTGTTTATCATTGAGTCAAACTGTTGCAATGTGGACTAAACAATCCAAAAGGGAACAATTGCGAGGTCATAAGGAGTAGAAGAAGCTGAACACGTAACAAATCTGAATGTGGTTCTCAGGTATTTGAATGTAAGTTGCCATCAGTAAGATGAGTCTGGACCGTTTGAGAACAAGGACAGAGTGAATTCAAAGAAGTCGGCCATCACAACAACGGTACAGAACTCTGAGCAGAGAAACTTGCTGTAACACTGGGTTCGTCCGGGATTTGAACTCAGGACCTCTCGCACCCTAGGCGAGAATCATACCCCTAGAACAACGAGCCATGCTGTGCAGAATTTATTCGGTCATGTTGAAAATGGGATCAATGACATGCCACAGCCAATAGTTTTAAACAGATTGATGTAGCAATAACTATGCCACCACATTCTTGCTTCAGTTGCTACTTTAATTAATCAGGGCAGTGGGTTTAAAGTCAAGAGTGCTATCCGTTATGACTTTGAACAAGCATCGGGAGAATCATTCTGACTGTTGATCAGCTCATGGACGAAATATTCCAGAACTGTCACCACAGAACTTCACTTCTTCATCGGGCTTATCCGGGATTGAACCCGATTGTGCAGATTGTTGATGTAAATATCACGGGAGCGATATTTGGACTTTATGAAGTTCATGCTTGAGAAAACTTGCTCGCATAAGTATGGTGAGCCAAAGATGGACAGGACTCCAAATGCATACTTTTTCATGTTAATATATGTGTTGGGAATGGCACTCCATGTTTCAAAAACAAGTTCCTCAGGTTGTGGGAGGTTTTCAATGTCACTCCATTTGTGCCCTTTAGCGAGAGTAGCCTTCTGACGGGCGACTTCTTCAAGATCTGCTGTCAGGCATTTGAACTTGGACACCTATAAATTTTTATCCGCTATATCGGCCAGTTCCATTTCTAGATCGGGCTTACTTACCCCTGTCAATGCAGATGTGTTCAGCAGGGATGGGTCGATGTCCAGGGGTGTGACAGGGAAGGAGAGAGTGTGTTTTTCCTCTCTGAACTCACTGAATCTTTCTCCCAATGCAGCTTGCATTGCAATAATAGCACCGTGGAAATAATCACAATTTATGTGACTTAATAGCACCGTGGAAATAATCACAATTTATGTGACTGTTTGCTTCTTTGAACTCTCTCAGGGAGGGGAAGTGAGAGAGCGTACCTTTTTGTACATCTCTGGCAAACACTCATCTTGCGCTCAAACGCCAAAACATTCTCCAGCATCTGCAGGGCCGTGCTTCCCTTTCCTTGCAGATTTTTACTCAGCGTGTTTAAGTGACTTGTCATATCTACCATGAAGTAAAATTTTTCCAGCCAATCGAGGTCTCCCAGTTCGGGATAGCTGAGGCCTTTGCTTTCTAAGAAGGTTTTCACATGCTCCGGACAGGTAGCGAAGCGTTTCAGCACCTCTCCCCTGGACAGCCACCGGACTCTGTTGTGCAGCAGGAGAGCCGAATATTCACTGTCCACTTCTTCTAACAGTGAACAAAACTGTCAGTGGTTTAACCCGTTTGCAATTATTTGGTTCACAATCTTGATAAGGAGGTTCATCACTTCCACACATTCAGGGGGGAATGTTTGAGTGCACAGTGCGTCTTGGTGGAGGATGCAGTGAAACGTCATCAGCTCTCGATCCAGTGACTTTTGAAGTAAATTCACGTAGCCCTTCTGTGCTCCTCTTATACTGGGTGCTCCATCAGTACACACTGACACCAGGTGAGTGGTGTTTATTCCTTTGGCTTTTAGACAACTCACAAGAGCCTCACAAATGTCCTGTCCCCATGCACGTTTGGCCCCTGAGCAGTATGAGTTAAATCAGTTCTTCCTGCGGCTCATCAGAGTTCACATATCTGTCTGCTCAGTATCGTTTACATCACTTGACTCATCACAGGCAATTGAAAATGCTTGAGCTGAATTGATGTCATCAATTTGCTTATGTCTGTTGCCATTTAATGGTCCTGTTCTTGACGGTCTTTGCAGAGAGAGGCATTTCTCTAGTTTTTTTTAACAATTTCTCATTTTATTTAAAGTCGAAGAATAGATTCTCTGATATTTGTATCAACGATTCTTTCATGTATTCTCCGTCTGTGAACGGCTTCCCCCTCCTTAGGATCTCCTGAGTTGCCACAAAGCTAGCAGCTGTAGTTGACTGTGGAGAGGTGATCCACTTCTTGAAAGTATGTTTGCTCTGCTCACTTTCGCTCATCTTCGGTTGGGTAATTTACAGTGAATGCTGAGTGCTTGTTTTGAAAATGTCTTTCAACGTTACATTTTTTTGTTGTTCGATAATTTCTCACCACATACCAAGCACACAGGTAAGCCAGCGTCGTTGGCGATGAAGGCAAATGAATCAGTCCACGCAGAATTAAAGTCTCTATTTTCATCTGAGACTTTTCTTTTTTGGTATTTATTCATGGTTAGTGCAGGGGTCGCACACTTCAGAAGCCGCCTGAAGGTAAAGGCGAGGGCTATAGACGTTGATGTGACATATTTTTTAGTTGACAAATTATATTTAAAAAAACTTTAAAAAAAATAAGATGTTAAAGTATCGCCTCGAACTCCAAGATAACTGCAACAAAATAAACAGGGAAATAATAATATTTAAATTGAAATTAAAATGACCGTTATTAATTTTCATGGTATTTTTTTTGCCAAAGGGAGCCGCTACAAGGAGGCTGAAGAGCCGCAGGTTGCCGACCCCTGCCCTAGACCCACGAGCCACGTTGTGCTCGTGTGCTTTGGTCATTTTGAAAAGGGGTGCTATGACAAACCAGTTATATATATATAGCTTCAGTTGGAACCAATAAAGTCAATTTATAATGACTGAGTCAGACCACTGATTTCAATTTCAAATTCAAACATTCTTGTTTCAGTTCGACCCAATTAAAGTCTAACTTTGTAAAACAATAAAGATTACAGCTATCCAGTGAATTATCGGTGCCATGTGGTCCACACTGGTGTACTTAGGCTCTGTTTTGAGGACATTGTGTTTCAAATCCCAACTCTGCCAGTCAACACGTTGAATTTAAGCTAAACTTTAAAGAGGCATTGAGGAAAACATGTTGTCAGTGGTAGTGTGGCCGAGCGGTCTAAGGCGCTGGATTTAGGCTCCAGTCTCTCAGGAGGTGTGGGTTCAAATCCCACCGCTGCCAGGAATTTATGTGTATTCAGGCAACTTTTTGAAAAGTCATTCTCAAAGGGTAATACTGTGGCCTGGCATGGTATGCTCAGATACTTACTACTCTTCCTCAAACCCAATGTACTTATCATTGAGTCACACTGTTGGGACTAAACGATGCAAAAGGGAACAATTGCGAGGTCAAAAGCAGCAGTAGGAGAAGTTGAACACGTAACAAATCTGAATGTGGTTCTCAGGCATTTGAGCGTAAGTTGCCATCAGTAAGATGAGTCCGGACCGTTTGAGAACAATGGCGGTAGAATGAACTCAGAGAACGTCAAAGCCATAGTACACAACTTTGAGTAGAGATACATGCGGTAACATGGGGCTCATCCAGGATTTGAACCCGGTACTTCTCGCAGCCTAAGCGAGAATCATACCCCTAGACCAACAAGCCATGCTGTGCTGTAGTGATTCGTAAAATTTTGAAAACGTATGCAATGACAAGCCACAAGTGTTAAACATATTCATATAGGTATAATTGCGCCAACAAATTCAAACATCCTTGCTTCAGTTGGACAAAATTAAGGATCCACTTTCATTAATCGGGGCACAATGTCAAGAGTGCTGTTCGTTACACCTTTGAACAAGCATTGAGAGAATAGTTTTGATT
>JAXIVH010000030.1:3504079-3559079 GCA_036785325.1 Urophycis tenuis
AGATATAGATATAGATATAACCCAAATAATAATAACAACAATAATTATTATATTAATATTAATATATGTATTACATTTGGCTGTGATTTGGATTTTTAACAATAAATTTGGTTCTCATATATCTGTTTGGTCTGTGTTTATTACTTTAGTTTCAAGCTTCTCACCATTATGTGTGTACATATTTAGCTTACATTCCTTAACTTTTATACTTTTTTCTTTTATTATTACTCTTACATTTTTTTTATTTGACTTATTAATCTTTCTTAAATGCATTGTTGAAGAGAGGTTGGAACACAATCATTTTATTGTTGTGCATTTGATAAATAAAGAACTTGAACTAATGTTCCATTAACTGTTTCCCTGCTTTCAATGTACTGCCCCCAAGTGGGGGAAACACCACATCTCATGAGAAAAAAAGAAAAATATAAATAAATATGTTTAACTTTATGTTTAACTGGCTTCACATGTCTATACAATTGTAATTACATAACATTATAGATGGCTTAGTTATATTGTAATTATATATATATAATTACATAGTGTTAGGGTTAGCGTTAACAATGTAGTGAAGTCCTATTGCGAAACACTCAGAGACCCCTCTGAGTCTTACTTCCTGACTCTGTTGCAGCCATTCCAGTTCAGCCTGCAGCTCGGATCGTTTTCCCAGTAAGAAAAAAGCTGATTCAGCAAAACAAACATTCTGACTGATGTTGGACATGCTCCAGGATTCCCTTGATCTGGCCCCCAATGGCACAGGCCTGCCCTTTGTTTCTTGACGTGAAACTCAATTTAAGCACATTTTAGTTTCCATCCATTAATAACAACCAGATTGGTGTTTGGTGTCTGACTTTAAACTGATGTCTGTTTACACATCTTTTGGATTCTTCTTCATCTTACTCATCCCGTTCCTCACCTGTATGGTGGAGAGGGACAGTTTGGAGCAGGGGGCTGAGTGCTTGGTGGGGGGGGTGTCTGCAAGCCACATGTTAAGGACATTTTTGTAAAGTGACCAATATAATTTGTAAAAAAAATACCTTTAATGTGCCGGATCTGCTGAGGAGCATTTAGTGTGAACACGCTCTCACCATGAATGTTAACAACAGCACGTCGCCTCAGGACAGTTTGAGAGTCTGGGAAAGTTTGTGGACCAAAAACTGTGAATTACCATAGTACAACTAGATCCTCTAAGTGCACGTGAATTTAGAGGCAGAGAGAGAGAGAGGGACAAAGAGGTGAGGAGAGTTTGTATTACAATGGTAAACAGTCAAATAACTTTGAACAAGCATTGAGGAAAAGGTAGTGTGGCCGAGTGGTCTAAGGCGCTGGATTTAGGCTCCAGTCTCTCAGGAGGCGTGGGATCAAATCCCACCACTGCTAGGCGATTCCGTACATTCAGGCTTCTTTTCAAAAGGCCACTCTCAAAAGGTGATACTGTTGCCTGACATGTTATGCTAAAATATGAAGGGCAGAGCACTGATTTCAATGTCTATAGTGCTACAGGTTACGCTGTGAGACAAGCATTGTCACTTTTTGAATACAATGTGGCGCAGCACAGAGCTTTGAGCGTAGAAAATCACCTTCACATGGGGGTCGTCCGGGATTTGAACCAGGGACCTCTTGCACCCTGAGTGATAATCACACCCCTACACTAGGGTTAGCCCGTGAGCACCTGGGTGCCCACAGGGAATAGCACTAGGCATCATGGAGAAAAATGTTGACAATTTTTATTTCATTGTGTTGACCTTTTTTTAATCAATAACACCTGCATTGATGTAGATTTAAAGTTAATATTAAAGTTAATATTGAATTAACATTTTAAAAACATTTTTTTTATGAACTCTGAATATATATAAGTTATATGTGCTTGAACAGATTTTTTGATTTTGTGTTATAAACTTGTGTTGTGACAATCGTTTGTGGGAATTTAGTTTTTTTTTTACTGAACCTTTTGTCCACTGTTGTTGCAATGTGCTTTATTAATTAAGTTACTTAACAGTTCACTGTGCTTAACCTGTCGAGAATCTTCGTCTGATTTTAGTGACATTGCTTCAACGTTACTAAGAAATAACGCTATTAATATTACACACACACGCATGAATATTAACAATGTGTTTCTGATTCCTAGGCTGCTATGCACTCTCTCCAGTGTTGTTTCTAAAACCGGGTTGTGCAGCACTATAACAACTACCGCTCTCAGTTGTATTCTTCTATTTAACTCAGCCTGTGACGTATGAGAGAGAGAGAGAGAGAGAGAGAGAGAGAGAGAGAGAGAGAGAGAGAGAGAGAGAGAGAGAGAGAGAGAGAGAGAGAGAGAGAGAGAGAGAGAGAGAGAGAGAGAGAGAGAGAGAGAGAGAGAGAGAGAGAGATTACCAAAGGAAACGGAAGAAATTAATTTAAAAAAAATTACACAAATTCAATAAACATATCTTAAGTACTCAAACCAATAAGGACCAGTTGAATAACCTAGCTTTCGCAAATACTAAGGTAAATACCATAGAAATACCGGTACGTATACCGCCCATCGACATACCTTATGAAGTTGCCAGATTGGATAGTAGTGAGACATTACGTACAATGCTTTCTGTCAACGCTGGAATGGTGAATGCTGGGAAATACTTGGCAAATACGCACTACGTAAATTATTATTCATACGTCATCCAGGTTAGGTAGTGCATCAAGTGAAGATGGCGACTGTCTACGAAAGATATAATTTGTAAGTACAACAAAAGACTGTTAATTTAAATATACAGCTGTTCTTTCACATGCAAACTCTATTAGACAGCGATTTAAATGAGGCAAATAAAGCGAGTGTTCTCCGGAGTAAATGTCATGGCTTTACGTAATCATTCGGCTGAAGTTGTCTGTCACTGCCGGGTTTAGCTAGCTGGTTCTGCTGGCTTTGCTGCTGTACTTTCTGGGTGTATCCTCGCCTGTATTAATAGGAGCTCTTGACACTCCTCAGACAATCGCGTGATCATATCAGTCACAACACAATGAATTTTTGGAGCAATTCAGTTGGTTTTTGTAAAGACTTAATTTTATTGCCACACTTAGATGTAGCGTGCGCATCTTGCAATGCTGTGTCAGCAGGTCATAAAAAGAAAAAAGGCCTCCAGTTTAGACACTATATGCTTCACTATACATTTAAGCATTTGATAACATTGTATGTAACTTGTTACATGTCAAATGACTACATGTAACTGTCACAACATACTTTTGCTGTTGTGGAAATAGATATATTTTCAACTGACACACCCTATAAGGACAAGCATGAACACATACAATGCTTGTTTTTGTTAACAGCTTGGATTACGATGTCCCAACAATAGATTTTTTTGTTTTATGTTTAACTAAGCTTTCTAGCTTAAAGCCCGTGAAATTGTTGCATGTTTCACCTCAATTCCCTCAATTATAATGTTCTTAAGTTCACTAGCTCCTCTTGCCAGGGGGTTATTATATATATATGTGTGTGTATATGTATAGGCCTACTGTTAACTCTGTGAAAAGGGCTAGTATCTCATGATTTGGAGAAAGAAACTTCAATCTACTGCTTGTACTCCAGATAGCTCCACAAGGCAATGTGCAATTTAGGTGTTTTCTTTGTTCAGCACATCTTGATGAATATAATCTTGATAATACAGGAGATTTAAAATGACCATGTTCCCTTACTACCCCTAAAAGGTGCCTTTATCATTGATGACCATTGCCTTTTTAGTAATCATACTGAAAGAACTTAGCATTTTTACACCCATATCAACAAATTCCTGTCAATGTTATTTCAATTACATTTTCAAGCCCAAATGCAGCTTTGGAGAGTATATCCGCATTGTATAATATTATTATGAAGTTTTAATAATTTGCTGACTTGGCCTAGCAATTGAAATGCCTGAAACTTGTTCTGGTGACTTTCTTACTGTATTAGCAGCAATGAAATGTTTCACGTTCCTATGACAAATATACTCTTTGTAAGTTGCTTTGGATAAAAGCGTCTTCCAAATGCCCTAAATGTAAATGTAAATGTCATCTCGCTGGACAGGCAACCGCGGTAGCAGACAGCCAAACATACTTCCATTGCTCACACAGTTGAAGGAGGACGCTGAAGGACTTTTTCCTTCTCCCTTTCCCAGGCACACCACGCCCGAGAAGTTCTTCATCGAGGCGTGCGATGAAGGGGCTGATGCTGTCCTGGCCATTGACAGGCTGTCGAATGAGATGACGTTCACAGGTAGACACGAGTTGTCATTTTCAACAAGTTTCAAACAAATATTATGAAAACACGATTGGCAGTAATGCTATGGATGTAATTGTCTGAAATCAATGTACAGGCTAATACATATGTATAATATTAAAACACATTGTTGAATACACAATGGTGTATTCAACAATGTGTTGAACCTAAGAAACCTAAATGTTAAACCTAAGATAATTTTTCATTCATAGCTTCATAGCATCTGTCCAGTCTCCATTAATCCATTATATACTAGCACACTGCATTTCATTGACTCTGTACCTGTACTCTGCACAATGGCAATACAGTTGAATCTAATGTAATCTAATTACTATGGTTGATGATGGTTATTTATGCCTCATGTGTATTTTTATTTCAGTGAAGAGGGAGGTTCCGCCCTCGGCTGTCACCAGGCCTGTATGTGGTATTATGGGAACTATTCGTCTGGTAGCAGGTGGGTGTGACAGAGATGTGGATGTAAACCAGGGAGATAAAATGCATATCCCAAGAATCTCTATTAACATGATGTCAATAGAGATTTTTGGGATATGCATTTTATTTTCCTGGTTTAAAAGGAATTAAAAAAAAGTATGTATTTTTAAAGTCGTTAATGCTCCAACCCAAATATCATTGTGTAGTATTTGTGCAGTCACTGTTGCTGAATGCTACGTCTGATGTATGTTTCTGCCATAATGGTCACTATAAAAGTTATTGATCGATGGAACTTGGTGGCACTGATGTATTCACCTTTCTAATGGTGCAGGGATGTATCTCATCGTCATAACTAAGAAGAGGAACGTTGGCACCCTCCTGGGACATGCCGTGTGGAAAATGGTGGAGTTTGAGGTCATCTCCTATAAGAAGACGGTACTGCACCTCACTGAAGCTCAGGTAAGACATTCAAACAGACATCCCATCATTTCAAACACTGTGTTTGGTTTACTTAAAAAAACTCGAAAGCACATGCAAACAATTAGAAGACGTCCTAGTCGTATAGTTTAATTTTACCACCTTTTATCTTAAATAACTGTTAACAATTATTATGGATATTGGATAAACAAACAACAGGCTTTGTTGTGTTTCTGCATGCAGTCACCTTCAGTTTTACGTTCTTTGCACCACTGAATTATGGACGCTACAGTGGTGTCTAATAGCAGTATCCAGCCTGCATAATTAATCAAGGCTTCCAATTTGGCACTGCTCATTTAAAAGCAGGTAGACTTTGGACCAGTGCCATATTTTTCATGAAAGTAGGCTCTCAAAAGACTGCTCTCAAATCAGGGAATTTACCGGATCTAGACCACAACTTTACCCCTTCAGCGGAAATTCCTGGACCGTTTGCTTTGTTACGTATGTTAAGTATGCCTTACGCTTTGTTAAGTATGTTAAGTACGGTATACATTCTCTCTCTCTCTCTCTCTCTCTCTCTCTCTCTCTCTCTCTCTCTCTCTCTCTCTCTCTCTCTCTCTCTCTCTCTCTCTCTCTCTCTCTCTCTCTCTCTCTCTCTCTCTCTCTCTCTCTCTCTCTCTCTCTCTCTCTCTCTCTCTCTCTCTCTCTCTCTCTCTCTCCTATTGAAAAAAGACAACTCGATGCAACCATTGCTCTGTTGGAAAGATAACTCAGTATTCCACCTAACCTCTGATGTTAAAAGGAAGGGGCTGTAGAGTCAAGCCCAGTTCTACAAGATAACCAGCTTAGCACCCCTGATCCTATTAGCTTGGATACAGAGAGGTCCGCATGCCTGCCAATGGTGTTTAGCTGAGGCTGAAAACCAACTCCTGCACATGTCTCACTTGCAATAATACATTCATTTGCAACGTCTCAGTGCTAGACCTTGTAACCAATCCCATTTCCCATGTGCAGTAGCTTCTGTATAGGTAGCTATAGTAACAATCTTGAACCTCCAAATGCTTACCTTAAATGTGCAGATTACTTGCATGCTTAAAGCCCCAAAGGCTGAACAGCATTCTCTAAATGATACATTCCCAATGTTGTAAGTTACATTGGTAGATTACCTCGGGATACATTGACATGGCAAGTGACAAATCTGCATTCATAAATTAATACAACCCTTCATAATAAGTACAACCAGCCGTCACACAATTCCAATGTGTAAATTCTACATCAGTGTATAAATATGTTAAAATTATCCTATACCCTATCAAGACGGCATACATTAAATGAAGTAGGTCCCTACAAATACATCCTAATTGCCCAAAAGGTAATTGCATCAAAAAGTGCACTTAATTAGCAGGTTACACCTGCAGCTAACAAAGCATATGGAAAAGGGCTGGACTTTCTGAAGGTGCTTTAAAGGGTTAAAAGGAAATACTTGGTTAAAAGGAAATACCGAAAGCAATTTCTTGAAAATATACAGGAAATGTTCAGTATCAGGGGTCATGATGCTAATGCATCACAATGCTAAGAAGCAAAGCGATGGAATGACAAGAGTGTGAATCCAGTAAGCATCACACTGGTTTAGTAGTTTTGTCACATTCACCATCTCTGGCTGGTGGTGAAACGTAATGAAGAGATGTCATGGTGGCCATTGTTCATGTCCACAGCTACGGGATGATCCTGATCTTTTCTGCCTACTGTGCGTTTGTGCTCGCTGATCCTTTGTGGGTTTTCCAACATATGCAAGCCACAGGGACGGTGTATCGCATTGATCACGTGCGGATGCAAAAGTTATGCTGTTGATGGGAAATGTTTTACCATCATGGGGACGGGAGGAATTCTATATTTTCATGGTTATTGCACTGTGCACATTGCGCAACTAAAGCAGCAGTAATTGACTGAGGGAAGAGATGGAAAAGTGTCTTGTTGCTTGATGTGATTTCTTCTTGTCAAATTTTGCAAAGATGAAGTGATCCCTTTGCCCCCTCCCCCCTTTATTTATTTTTTATAATTATTGGAAGTTTAGGTTCAGACTTAGAGTTTCCCTTGCAATAAGATCTTTTTACTGATCTTATTGCAGGAGAGTTAGGGTTAGTAATATATTTCACACATCCATAGTCCACAATTGGCTTAAAATGAAATCTAAAAAATATAGCTGTGTTGTATGATAGTTTTATTCAAAAGATATTCTGTTTGGCCACATTCATGGCGTGTGAAGTGATTGACCCATATGCAATCTTACAATCTCTGGTAGTCGTAACTTCAAAGGAAATCCACGACTCAATGCCGTATTCAATCAATGTTGCACATGCTAACTGCACAGAATAGCACTATTTCCACCGTGACAAAAAAACGGTACCTAAAACTTTCTGATGCTGATGCTGCCATTTTCTTTGCGGGTGTAGTCTCAAGAGAACAAAACCCTGCTGTCCATGGTGAGCAACGTGCTGGCTACAGATGGATTCTACTTCTGCACCGACTACGATCTGACCCACACCCTGCAGCGACTAGCCAACACCAGCCCTGACTTCCAGGAGATGAGCCTGTTGGAGAGGGTAGGGCATTTTTTTGCTCTCATCATGTCAACTTTGAACTTGATCTATATTAAACTCAATCTATTATTTAATAAGGATGATCTATTATACACTTCATTGTCAATAATAACAAATATGGTATTATTGAACTATTTTACTTTTCACTCTTTGCTTGAAACCTTTTTGGTGCAGCACTTGTAATTGTGCAGGCGACCCATTCAGCATTGTGGGACAGTGGGACAGTGTCCCACTGTCGATGCAATGTTTTTGAAAGGTTGCAGAGGACAGAAATATCCTTGTTCTTACTGTGACTTGTGATGGCGTCTCTCATGATGGTGTCTCAGTAGCGTTGACTGGGCCGTTCTATGTAAATGGTTAATGTTGATACCTGCGTTGTCCAGGCAGATCAAAGGTTTGTGTGGAACGGAAACCTCCTGAGAGAATTGGCGGCACAACCCGAGGTAAAGAGCGACCTCATTAATGATGTAGACTTGTAATTTTTTTTGACGCCAGTGCCATGCAACGTGGATTAACTGTCACTTCTCTGTCTGCAGCTCCACAAATTTGCACTCCCTGTTGTCCATGGCTGTATCCTTCTTTGAATGTAGTTATGGTACATGTTCCTGCCTTGTCTATATATCATTATATACCATTCTGAGAAGAGGTTATTTGGGTGGGTGACTTGCCTGTTGGGGCCAACACACTAAATCCTCGGAAGCCTCTTGACTTGTTGGGCTCAGTTGTTGTCTTGAAGCCGTGCCGAATCAACGGGAAGATCTTTGAGTGGGTCCTCATCTCCAGAAGGAGCTGCTTCCGGGCCGGGGTCAGGTACTTTATCCGAGGTAAATGATCAGCGTTTGATCTGGTTTTAAGGAAATATGAGAGATTTTACTGTTGGGGACGTCTGGATATCCCTTCTGCTACTAAACATTCAGCTATTCCCTTTTGTGGAGATAATGATGTATTTGGATGTTGCGTTGAGCCTTTGGGATGTGCCTATTCAAAAGTGAATGTTTTATAATGAAATTGATTGTTTTTTTCTTATTAAGTAGAGATGGCCATGATATTGTTGCAGGGTTTAAATGTTTTATGGCAGCCAAGCGTTTAGTGTGGTTGATATCAGGGAGTTCAGCAAGCCATTCCACTAACCAGGCCAGTCACATGTCTAGTTGCACAATGTCCATAGCTGCTGTTTGTGAGCTGGTGTATGTTGGCAGGCATCGACTCAGAGGGTCACGCTGCCAACTGTGTGGAGACGGAGCAGATTGTCCTCTATGACGGGGCGCAGGCCTCTTTTGTCCAGGCAAGTACTGACAAGTGCTAGCATTGCACAGTCTTCAATTGGCATGTTTTTTAAGCATTTCCAAAATTAGGTCTAAAAATGATTTTGAACTGGGAATCATCTGTTTTTACATTTTAGTCATTTTGTGGGGACGGGAATCAATACGATATGTCGATAAATTATGCCAATAGTTTGTGATTCTGAAAATATTGATATTCAATATTGTAATTTATTTTCTATGGAGGTGCCCAAAAAATCAAACTTACAGTGCAAGTGTTGTGTATTGCAGAAGCATTTGGAGAAGCATTTGCGATACTTTCTTTAATCATGTTTTGCATTTTTTTCCTCTCCATCTGGGGGTTTGATGTATAGATGAAGTGTTATGGTATTTCTGTAATTTGCTGTATGCAATATCTCAGACACTTTTTTTGAATGAGTTTGTCCTAGAAGTACACGTCTAACGTCTTTGACTCTTTCCTCACAGACGCGAGGTTCCATGCCTTTCTTCTGGTCTCAGAGGCCCAACCTCAAGTACAAGCCCAAACCCCTGATCAGCAAAACTGCAAACCACGTATGAGCCGTGCACTCCTCTCTCTCATCAGTACACTGGGTTCACTGAATCCCTACGATCCCTCATAACTTCACTTCACAGTGGGGCAGACGCGGCCTACTGGTTAGGGCTTCAGACTTGTAACCGGAGGGTTGCCGGTTCGAACCCCGACCAATACGAACGGCTGAAGTGCCCTTGAGCAAGGCACACGAGCGCCACTCTTGCAGGCAGCTCACTGCATCGGGTTTAAGTGTGTGCTTCACCTCACTGTGCCTCACCATCACTGTGTTCTGAGTGTTTCACTAATTCATGATTGGGTTAAATGCAGAGACCAAATATCCCTCGCGGGATAAAAAGAGTAATTCTCCTTCTTCTTTTGTTGTCTGTCTAGATGGACGGCTTCAAGAGACATTTTGACTCTCAATTCCTGATCTACGGGAAGCAAACGATTTTAAACCTGGCACGTTTTTTTTTCTTAAACATTTCTTCTGTTTTGTCAAATTTGATTTATGCAAATGTATTTTCATAATATTGTGGTGTAATTTGTATCCTCTCTCCAACTTGACTTGACAGGTGAACCAGAAGGGTTCAGAGAAACCACTCGAGCAGGCCTTCGCCAAGATGGTGGCGGGGGCAGATAAGGAAATGATCCAGTGAGTATTTCCACTTTTACTTTCCTTTGTTTTAAAGATCAAACTGTTGTAATATGTTTATGACTTTAGTGAATTTTTTGACCAACTAACAAAATCAAATGACGCAAAAAAAAAGAATGAAAAATGGGCCTAAAAAGCCATTTGCTTGCCTTTGCCTAATGAATGTGTGTTCTTTCATGTCCACCTGTCTGCAGCTACGTCGCCTTTGACTTCCACAAGGAGTGCAGCCGAATGAGGTGGCACCGTCTCCAACTGTTGGTCGACGCTGTGGCCGAGAAGCAGGAGGAATATGGGTGTGTGTGTGTGTGTGTGTGTGTGTGTGTGTGTGTGTGCGCATATGCATGTGTGTTTGTGTGCGCACTCGCACATACTGAATAAATACAAGCTTCAGTTACCCCTACTGAAACGTTTAAAACTTACTCTGAGTGCTACCTCTTCTTCTGTCTCTGTTTACCTTCTCAGGTATTTTATGGTGAACGCCGAGGGGAAGACTGTGGCCCAGCAGACGGGCACATTCCGCAGCAACTGCATGGACTGCCTGGACAGAACCAACGTCATCCAGAGCCTGCTGGCCAGATGCTCATTGCAGTCACAGCTCCAAGTAAGCGGGGGGCTTCCAATGTGGCAACACAGCAAGGTCGAGCAAATATGTTTTTTTTTTTACCTCCAATAACTCTAGGGAAATTATAATGACATTTTAAATGTACTCTTGAGTAAGACTCAGATCATTACTGTCCCCCTCTGGCCGGTAAGTGAACTGCAGCTTGCGCGAGCACACACATTCAAAGCACTAAGAGTGTATGCTCCATGGGTTAAGACGATGTCAATCATAAACAAGTGCTCATTGTGATCAATAATGATCAAGTTTGTTATGATAAGAAGGTGTACAAATTAATAAGCTATGCAAGAACAGACATTTTTGCCATTATCTGCACTCTTTCATCTACCTTTTCCCCGTCTACCGGTTCAGATAGAATAGAAATCAGCCCACGGGCTGCTCTTAGCAATGGGGAGAGTCAGGGAAGTTCTATTTTTTTAGAAGATACATTAAGTAAGATACATTACAACCTGTTCATATAGTTATTATTGTCAATTTTAAACTATTTATGAATGTCAAAACCCAAGTATGTAGTTTCTTTAAATGTATGGTCATTCACAAATGTGCTGTCTCTTTAACTTGAACTGCATCACCTGTTACACATTCAGTAATGAGGGACAGTGTCAGGGTGTGGTCCACCATGTGCTGTGTGCTCTGTACACGTCTGTACATGCAGTGTTTATCCATCATTTTTTGTGCAGAGACTGGGAGTGCTGAATGTGGGCCAGCGAGTGGAAGAGCAGGCCCAATTTGAAAGGATCTACAAAAATGGTAACGTCCGTGGCTACCTACAGCTCATCCACAGAATGACACAATGATGACACATTGAGCTTAAAGTGGCAATGTAGAGAGTCACAATTCCCAACCTGACCACCCACTGTGTGTGTGTGCTATCTAACCAGCATGGGCTGACAATGCTGACGCATGCGCTGTGCAGTATGCAGGAACTGGAGCCTTGAAAACAGACTTCACAAGGTATGCTTATGCTTGATTAAAAACATATCACCAAACACTGTGGCTATTGCCCTCCAGATAGTGTAGGAGAGCTCTCTGCCATGATTTCCTGCTGCACACTGACTTCATATGGTTTACATGAGATCTAGTTTCAATATCTTAGGGCTGTGGGAGTGAAGCGGGTTTGGTATTGAAAGTAAGTTGGCATTTAGCTTTCCAAATGTGGACACGGATCCATTACTTTTAAAAAAGCACTTGAGTAAATTGTCCAAGTGGAACAATAAAATGTTTCACTAAATATTGATTATCTATGTGGAAGGAATGAACCGTGTCACAGCTTGCACAGAAGTTTGTTTCTTGGAAGTATTTATTAGGTATATAGACTTGAAAACAGACTTCACAAGGTATGCTTACGCTTGATTAAAAACATATCACCAAACACTGTGGCTATTGCCCTCCAGATAATGTAGGACAGTGGTTAATGTAACTGTTTAAAGATGGGGCCGCATGACATGATTTTCAAGGCCGATTGGTGTTTGGCAGATTCCAAACTCTGCAGCTCCAGTCAGGTAGCTACACGGTAGAGTTGAACCCTGCTAAGGTTACGTGTGTGTGAGTGAAAGACTGCAGTCTGTCTCTCTACGATTCTCTCTCTCTCTCTACTAGGGATGCACCGATACCACTTTTTTACAAACCGATACGATACCGATACTTTTATTTGTGTACTTGCCGATACCGAGTACCGATACCGATACTTTCTAGATTTGATCTCTATGAAAGAAGTGCAATTCATTTGAAGGCAGATTTTATTTTCTCCTCTGAAGATTATGTCAAGGCTATACCAAATGAACAGGCTATTCCAAGCCAAAACTAAACAGAGCTTTCTGGTTTTAACAAAATAGCCTTCAAATACAAAATGCCATCACATTAGACAAAATGTAAATATAACCAGATAAAGCGAATAACAACAAAAATAATCACAAAAAGTTATCAGAACTATTGCTTAATAAGCACATTATCACGTTTCAGTTATCAAAAGTATCCTTTCAAGTACACAAACCATGTGGCACTATTCCCATGTTTCTTCAGAAAGGATAAACAAATCAACGAACTATGTTGTCAAATGACGTCAAGGTGATCTTTCACTTTATCATACACCTTTGGCAACATCACATCGGTGATGTAGAGGCGACTGGGAATCTCATATATGGGCTCTAGCACTTTTAAAAGATGGCGAAATCCGACATTATCAACAACTGAAAGTGGCTGATCATCGAGCGCTATGAAGTGAGTAGGTGCCTCTGTTATTTGTATTGCCCGTAAGTTGTCTTTGGACATTTTCTCTCGCTTTTGCAAGACGTCATAAGGTTGGCTGCTTCGGTCTTACGCCGCTAGCATTAGTGAACTCTGTGTACTAAGCACTATGGTGCGTCTTAAGATGTTTTATCAGATTGCTTGTATTAAAGGAAGTACTTTCCTTTCCGCCTCTCGACACCGTAGCATTACAGATCTTACACTCTGCCGGATGACGCTTTATCTTAAAATATGCCCGAATCGCCGACATGACTTAGCCTACTGTTACGTCTTTTCGCAGCGAACTTTCACACACACAAGCCTTTGGCAGAATCTCCGAGTTTCTGCTCATTCATTATCTCCCCCGAGTTAGTTAGGTAGGACAAATCATCTCTGCATACGGCCGGTTTGATGTAGGCTACTGGCATAGTGGTATCGGTGCGTGGTATCGGCAATTAAAAACGAATACGAGTACGAGTATTCTGATGAAGTATCGGCCAGATACCCGATACTGGTATCGGTGCATCCCTACTCTCTACCATCCCAGTCGGCATGGTCCAGATTGCACATCTTATTCTGGCCTTTTATCTGTGCTAGTTTGCCACGATTGCTTGGGATGTGCAGGTTGGAGACGTACATCAACAGCCAATAAACAGTGTGTTTTCCACAAATGAAGAGTCAGAGAAACACTTTTTCAAAACAACAGCAACATGCATGGTGCCAAAGTCACCAGTCTTGTACTGTTGCTTTCCATCCAAATCACTGCACAAATGACCCTTAGTGGCCGGCTCTATGAACTTCATGTCCATCTGTTGTCCGTCTTTAGATTTGTGTTTCCTAAACACAGTTATGTGTGCGAGCAGATGTGACTGGAAAATGGGCATATGTCTGTTGATAAATGGGCACTTCTTCATAATGATTTACAAATGTGTGTAGTTTGGCCTCATCTTCAGGAAGTTGATAATGGGGAAAAAGGGATTATATTCCATTATGTATTTATATAATGTTAACATTACATACTGTAAAGCATAGGTTTGCTCTTGGCTTAGTCTTAAATGAGTTGTGTAAAAGCCCCATTCAGTGCCATTCATGCCGAAAGGTTGTGAAAATGATGTTTTGTAAGGGTTGATATGATTATCACTTCAGTCAAATTCTTAATGCTTGTCATGTCATCACCAATGAGAATTTGTCCACGCTTCTTCAACATGACTGGCTAGTTAATCAAGCCACTCATTGAATGATGGCTGCTAAATTGTTAAATGGATGATGGCTACTAAAACCTAATTATCCACAGCTGTGCACACTAACTCTGGAATAGACCAATGAAAATTACATTTACCGTTGCAAAAACCGTGTCCTTAAATGTGTAACGAATGTGTCGCGATGGTCCGACCCGCTGTCATCAGGACTGGAAAGAGGACCCAGATGGGTCTGCTGATGGACGGCGTCAACTCCATGGTCCGCTACTACAAGAACAACCTTTCTGATGGCTTCAGACAAGTACGGCACATCGTCAAACCATGCTCAGTGTATGCAACATACCACAGTATGCCAGGGGGTTTTGTGAAGTTATTCACGAGTTGAGTATGTATTTTCTTTATGTGCCAGGACTCCATTGACCTGTTCCTTGGTAACTTCACTGTGGATGAGACCGGTGGGCCCACACCTCTTGGTGTCCAGAAGGACTGGAAATTCCTCACGGTGAGTGCTTCACAAAGGAATGAACAACCAAAACCACAGTGATGGCACAGTTTATTGCAACTGCTGTCGGTAATTCCCCTACAATAGTATGGCATACTACTGTAGTAGATCAATTTGCCCAAGCTATTAAGGCAAGAAACCTGGCATGAACCAGTCCACTTGAATGCCGAATATTTCACCATAGATGGTATCGCCTGTGATGTTGTTGCGAGCCTCTCTGCTAAATATGGAGAAACACCAATTGACCACAATTTCCATTTGTGCCTCTATACATGCTGAAAAAACGGGCACAAAAAACAAACAACTTGGACATGTATTGTTATTCCATATTGATGCAGTTGCAATCATCGTTGACCCTCTTACACTCTACGACCGAAACTTTGAACCTTGCGATGAAATGTATATATCTTTATGCAAGATATGATATCTAATAATGATATCTGCTCTTCATCTGTAGCATTCCTGGCATTACTTGTTTCATCGTAAGATTGAAATGGAGTCTCAAATCTTGTATTAATGTCTCTTTTAGATATTGAATAATCCATTTTGTTTTCTCTTTGCAGTTGCCCATCATCATGTTGGTGGCGTTCTCCATGTGCATCGCCTGTCTGCTGTTGGCAGGTAAGCTCTGATCTTCTCCATGCTTTAATGCCAGGGATACAGAAATTCTACCTATGGTCACAACCTGAAGCAGAACATAATCACCACGAAAGGTTTTTCCATCCAACGTGCAACTCTTCAGTTTGGTGGTTTCTATGATATTAAACTATATTGCATTACAACAAACAAACATTACTTATAATGTAGCATTCAATTTCAGATATTTATCATTGTATACTTTTTTTGTTGTTGTCATTTGTCAACTTTTTATTTGTTATTATTGTCTTTATTTCGCTATCTGCATACTCTCATCCAAACAGACACGCTCAAGTTTGCTCTGCGTGTGGTGGTCACTGACGGTTCTCCTTTACTCCCCCCCCCCCCCCGCTCGTAGGTGACACCTGGAGCGAGACCCTGGCCTACGTAGCCTTCTGGGGCGTGGCCGGCCTACTCACAGCCGCCGTGGTCATGTTTTACGGAACAGAGTTTGTGGATGCCCCCAAGCTGGTCCACAAGGAGAAGATGGACTGAGTGTGTGAGAGCCACGCGTGCGTGTAAAAACTGTGGGCAAATGGAAACTATTATTTCATCGTCTTCCATCTCGGGTTATATTTCCCTCCCGGTTTGCTTTGGGCTGCACTACCTGCTGCACTATTACAGAGGTCCCCATAGATCTCAGTTCTTCTCTCTCTGGCTCTCTGCCATGATTTCCTGCTGCACACTGACTTCATATGGTTTACATGAGATCTAGTTTCAATATCTTAGGGCTGCGGGAGTGAAGCGGGTTTGGTATTGAAAGTAAGTTGGCATTTAGCTTTCCAAATGTGGACACGGATCCATTACTTTTAAAAAGCACTTGAGTAAATTGTCCAAGTGGAACAATAAAATGTTTCGCAAAATATTGATTATCTATGTGGAAGGAATGAACCGTGTCGCAGCTTGCACAGAAGTTTGTTTCTTGGAAGTATTTATCAGGTATATAGACTGTTTTCCTGAAAAATAATTCCTGGGTGATGTCATTTATTCTATCAACGATTAAAACTAAATTGTGTCAGCCTTAGCTAAAATTCTAAATGGTTCAGTAAAAATAAAAATGTAATTTTGAATGTTCAAAAACCGCTAATCAAATCTGAAAAAAATGAATCAGAAATTATTCAAACCTATGTACTTGATGTGTCTTCTTATCCAACTAATTGCAGAGTATTTATGCCTATTCTATTTTACTATTGGTTATTTGTTATTTTTGCACTTGACGGAATGATCAAATGACTTGAATGCTAATTTCCAGATTGTGAAAGAATGTTCGAATTCCATTATTGAGGACCAAGATGCAACGTGAAGTGTTGCTCCGTGGCTATTAGTACTCTAGATCAGTCTGTTGATGTGATTTGTTCATTGTCCATTTGAGAGAGAGAGGGTTAAGCATTACTCTGGTAATGAGTTGAAATCCATGTCTGGATTTCTGCCTTAAATTGGTGCCCCTTACTAAAGAGGGCATACATGTTTAGATTTTTGCTCATTCATTATGGAAGCACAGGTGTTATTTGAGGACTTTCTGTGTAAGGGTGGTTGCTCTGCCTTTTTCCATGTTCTGAGTGTGCAATTTGGGGCATTTAGGAACCATGTTCAGAGTAAATGTATCATTAACACAATGGTTACTGAATACTATTTAAATAGAGATAAGATATTTTGATGCTGTCGTTCATCTTATATCATTGGATGGGATGTGTTACACTTGAAAAACTTCTAAAGTGTTCCGATGCCCATACTTCCATTTACAAAACCCTTACATGGTTTGACTAACTGCATCCATTTGGTACATTTCACACTTATTTGAATAGTTCCTGGTTTTAACATCAATATAGCATATATTTTAGGTGGGTGTCATGATTTAACCGATATCTAATGACTGCAGTGTTATGGAAGCTACCCATTGTTACTACATATATATCAAGACTAGACTACAGTTGCTGCAAAAAGTTTAAAGGCTGACAAACAAAGATGTTAAATAGAAACTGTCATTATTCAAGTATAAAGTTTGATGAGTTTGTGTTCCAAGGTTTAGCTGGATATTCATCTTGGGACTGCTGTAATGAATTGGATGAGTTTGGGTTTTGGGATTATTGTCATTACAGTAATGCAGCAAATTATGTTACTCAATGGAACATGATATCTTGTAAAAGTACCTCATTCCATTAACTTCCATTCTATAGACTAAAGGATTTTTTATTTTATTTTTGTGGGTTGCAGGAAATAGTCCAATTATGTTTCCTTGCTTTGGATGGTGTATATGAACTTGTGTTCCTCTTCACAATGTACATCTATCTGGTTCAATAAATTCAGTTGATTGATTTCCAATAAACTTATTTTGTTCTCAAGAGTAAAATACTTGAGAATAATATTCCTATAATCTTCCTTCTGCATTCGACTGAAATGATACATACTTATCTTGTGGTTAGGCAACAATAAAAAACTGCAGATAACGACAAAGTCTCACAAAAAATGACCACTAACAAAAATATAATAGCATTCCATCACTGGCATTGCACAGTACAGCAAAATTGAGTGGCAATCCTAATGGCGCATTCCCACAGCAGTTAATGTAAAAATAAAATATATAGGCCCACATACATACGTGTGTGTCTGTGTGTGTGAAGTAAAGGTCTTGTAACCTATATAATAAGATACAACAAATGCTAAACAAATGCGCCATGCTGATGTGGCAGTACCATAGGTGTATCAAATATCAAAATGTGTTTCAAAATACTACACACCATGAATGTTTCGAAGCACGGACACAGGTTTGTTATACACACAGGAGACGGAGGCAGATGTATCAAAAATATAATTACTTTTATTTAATTAGTTATGCCCGGCCTAAATGGACATGTACTGACCAGCAGAAGGAAGGGGAAAATGTTAATGAATGGGCTAGAATGTCACAGCACAATGGGGTATAACAGGAAAAAGGAGCTTACGGCAAGGAAGTTATTACCTTGGGAAAGGGGCTAGTATTGGTGATTACAGCAAGTCACACGGTTGAAGCTAGACTGAGGAACACGGGGAATTCACCCTTATTATACACTCACACAGCAAGGAACAAACACATCCACCAGCGGGTGGCCACCTCCTCACCGACCACTGCAGCTCCTGAAGCGGGAAATAGGGATGGGCCACAGGAATATGACTAGACCTGGGCTAATTGTACAAAATACATTTAAATAAAAATGATGAACAAATAATGAGAAAGAAACACTTAGCCTATTGATACATACGGCCACACCATAGGTTATAAAATAAAGAACAAAACAAACAAATAGCAGGGAAATGGAGAGTCGCTGCGAGCCAGAGAAATCAGTCTCACTACTCATGCTGCTTTACGAAACAAACTAGTGGCCCAGCTTCAATAAAGTATCCCGCGGAACGCTTATCGCTCGCCGGTGTGCACTTCCGGTTCGCTGCTGCCTTAAAGGCAGGGACACGCAGCATTAAAGGCGCGGGGACATTACCCTAACATTACACTGACGTACATCTGGTTCTACCTCTTTAAAACTACCTACGCGTGACGCACATTTCAAGCGCCGTGTGCGATCTACGTCGTAAGACCGGAACAGGCAACATTCATGTTTGAACTGCTTTGAACAGTAGTAAACTGACAAAATAAACCGGACAACAATTGCAATAACAACTATCTACAAAATGAGCACACTATGGATGGGGAACGTGAGTACAATAATTGGCTTTAAACTATATATTATGTCAACCGCGTGTATACTAAACAACACAACAGATGGCGGCATCTAGTTAAATAATCTACAAGAGTTAAAACTAACTACAGTCCCAAAGTACAACTATGTAACCCCCTAGACCACTTTTCATCTCAAATAAGGTGTTAATACGTTTTTTTTCAATGCGTAGTTAAAAAAGAAACTGTGCCTCAACATTTCATATTATATGAATCATTGTTTTGTGACTCGCTTGTTGTATTGTTTCTTCCTAAACAATGTCTGCATAGTTGGAGCCCTACATGGATGACCAGTTTGTCACCAGCGCCTTTCGGACCCTGGGCGAACAAGTGATAACTGTGAGGATAATTCGCAACAAGATGACCGGGTGAGTAGTCCACCAACTGCAAAAATGCCTCGTCGACAACAGTCCTCCTGATCTTTAAAACACGTTCTTTTCTCTCCAAAGGGGGGGATTGGGCTACTGTTTTGTGGAGTTGATCGATGAAGCCACGGCTGAGAGATGTCTACGTAAAGTAAATGGAAAAGTACTACCAGGAGCCAATCCGGTAACTTTTTAATCACACTTGTCCATAGGCCTACTTCTACTTCACAACTCTAATTGCGTATACTAATGAGAAACTAACTGGTGAACGTGTGTGTGTTGTCCATAGCCCAGAAGATTCAAGCTAAATAGAGCTACCTTTGGAAAACAAGGAGAAAGGTGAGTGACATTTATGGTGTTTGCTCCACTGCATAGTATTGGCCAACCAATACTACTGCAAAACAGAGCTGTGAAAGTATGAAGGTTCTTCAAGAAGTTACCTTTGTGGAACACAGGGTTAATAATGTTGTTTTTAGATGCTAACCTCAATATCAAAGACAAGAGTTTGGCAACACTCTTCCATTCTAGAAAGTGAAAGCTGTTTCCAGTATGGTGCAGGACTTTAGACTCTTCCATAGACCCTTCCATAATGGGTCTCTTCCATAGACCCATTAGCCAGGTGATGTTGGTTGTTCCTTTAGATTTTGTGAAGTAAAGATCTATAAGTAAAACATGAATAACCCTTGTTTTACTGAGTTTGTAATACAATAAAATGCTAATATCTGTGTTCTCTTTCTGTGTTGCAGTCAAAACTTCTCTCTGTTTGTGGGAGATCTGACGCCAGAAGTGGACGATGGCATGCTTTACGAGTTCTTTTACAACCGATATCCTTCATGTCGCGGAGGGAAGGTAGTGCTAGACACCACTGGCAACTCAAAGTGAGTTTGAAAGATGAGATTGAATGCATTTGAGATTGGTGAAATTAACCTGTGTCCCTGTGTGGCCATCATGGCGACGACACTGATGTGTCAGAAGTTTAACGGTATAATCATTGCTACAGTTATTAATAATTAGGGATGTCCGATAATATCGGCCGATATTAGCCTATTTTTGTAATATCGGTTCATATCGTTATCGGTTTTACCACCGATAATGTGCTTGTGCATAAATATGGCACTTTTCCATAAGTTGAAATAGTGTCCTTATTTTTTATAGACAGTGTTAATTTGTGAAATGCAATCTAGTGAGGCATCACAATAAAAGTAGATGATGTGTTAATTCCACAACAGGAGATATGGGACCTAAAATTAGTCTGGGCGAAAATAAAAACGCCTGTATATATCGGTATACCATATCGGTTGATATCGGAATCGGAAATTAAGAATTTGGACAATATTGGCTATCGGATATCGGCAAAAAGTCAATATCGGACATCCCTATTAATAATTAATCATTTCACTTGTTTTTGGTGTTATTTATTCTCTTTCATCTTATAAATGCCCATCACATATGGGCTTGTAAAACACTTCCATCAAGATCATATATCTGAAATATATATGACAAAACATTTATGCAAGAAAAAAGAGAATATATCCTTATTTGTGAAAGTTAAAAGGTTGTGATGGATGTCTATTTTCTATTTGTTTTAGGGGGTGTGGCTTTGTTCAGTTTCCAGATGAAAGACTGCAGAAGAGAGCCCTCGATGAGTGCCAGGGGGCTGTAGGGCTGGGGGGGAAGCCACTGCGCCTCAGTCTAGCTGCCAACAAGTATGAACCTAAAGTCCTGTCACCAAGTGATTTTAAAATGGTGGACAACTGAAATCCGCAACTTATTTGTAATCATGTTATTAAGGATTATCAAGGTGTGCATTAGAAAATTAGGTTTGACCAAATCTATTGCAATCTCAGGTCATTTCAGTCCATCGACCTTCCATCTGTTAATTCATGCTGATTTGATGGTTGGAGTCTATTTTCCCCGCTGGCTATGTAGCCAAGCTGGTGACCAATGCACTCCGGTGGCCACGCAAGGTGCCTCCCATTACTGCACCGGTGCAGGTGTGGGGATTAAGTAGAGTCAAGACTAAGTACATTAGCTGACTTCAGATTTGTATTAATATACTTTGAAATTTCCTTGACAAGATATTGGGTTGGTGTCTCATGGATACATCCCTCTCTGATATGTCGTGGTTATATTGGCATTGGCAAGATTCAATCCCTTTAGGATCATTATGCTGGGGTGGTTATGATTTGATTTAGAATTATACATTCTGTGACTATGAATACCATACAACCTCGTTGACAGTGGGTTAGCAAACTATGCCCAACCTCACGGTAGAAATGTGTCAATATTGCTGATTTCTTTATATGCCAGCTTTGTTTACATTCACATAGTACGTTTCAAAATAGGACTGCTGTACGGCCCAAATCCTGGATCAATTATGTCAATTGTCCAACAGTTGATTTTTTTTTTTTTTCTCACATCACGCATCCCGTATAAATCAGTACTCTCTTATATTAGTAAATGGCAAGTGTGACAGTTCCCCTTTCAGTAAATCTCAACTCTTTCCACTTGCTATGTCCCTTGCTTGTGATCTCCAGAACTAGACATCCACCTGAGAACAAGTCGTGGCAGTCAAACTCTGGAACATACAGACCAACCTACCAGCAATACGATCCATACCAACAACAGTCCTACCCTGGCTATTACCCTAACTGGGGCTATGACCAGCATGGGGACGGCTATGGATACAATTACAGCCAGTATTACCCACAGAGTACAACACAACCTCAGGTATGTTCAAAGTGACGTTCTTCTGATGGTATGAGATTTGTTGGACACATCTTTCATTTATATGTCAAGCTAGGTTATGCATATTCATATAACATATAAATATATATATATATTGTTTGTTCTTTGTTCTTTTTTTAGGAAATTGAGACTCAGGAGGATGCTGTGGAAGGTTTGCATTTAGATGAAATGCCTTGATATAGTTTTCTGGTTTTAATTATTCCTAATGTATTTCAAGTGCTAATGAACAACTCTCCCTCTCTGCAAACAAATGATCTGTTTTAGATCCTAACCCAGAGTTGGATGTGGGGGAAGCCAACAGGAAGTTCATGGAGCTGAGTGAAGAATTGTATGACGCACTCATCGATTGCCACTGGCAGCCATCTGTCTCAGAACACGACCTTGGAGTGTCTTCAAGTCTACCAGAGCCAGTTTACTGTTGAAATGTTAATATTTTTGTTTCCCATGTAATAAATGAGCGCATAGCTTACGTTGTATTATATTATTGAACATTAAATGATTGGGACATTTCAATTGAGAGTGCAACTGCATTATTGTATTGGTTGATCCAGCTGATTTTTTTTGTTAATGTAAATGTTTGGTTACAAAAAACGAAGAATATACATGCCTTCACAAAATAGTCTCCTTGTTGTTTTTTGCTTTTTAGTTTCTTTTAAAATTTTCAAGATACGATCATAATGTGCATATAAGTTTGGTTGGGAACTTGGTTGTCATAGGTACAAAGTGCCTTAAACGCAAAGGCAAACAATTGCCTTGCTTGTTTACATCATCTCGTGGGGCTCGCCAAGAGCAGAATGTCATCTTTCTTCTGCTAAATGAACACCGGGTTGGATGCTTCGCTCTGGGCGTTAGAGAAGCCCCTTCTTCAATCAGCATAGGGCACCACATGAGAGTCACAAGATGCTTTAATGATCAGGCTTTAAGACCAGTGGAATGCAACCCAGTACGTGCACACGACTCACGAGGCTTATGAACACATTCTAGAAGAGTGGTCATGGTCGTTAACTTCTATTCAAATGTGAATGTTTATCCTACGACATTTTGTGTCCCATTCACTCGTTGCCTGTTGTATTCGGCGGGTTGGGCGACTGCACAGTCTTCCTGTACGTTTTGCGTGACGCAGTTACGCAAAGACCAGGAAGCCTTTGACGTTAGAGAGGACCAGCCTAGAAAATATCCGCTATTTGAAACATCCTAACAAGTAAGTAGAGTTAGTTTATATGAAAGCCGATATATCAACTACCTAATAAATGTATCTGTTTTCTAGTACAGAAAAGACTTGCCTCTATTTGCTGGCTGTGTGAAGTTATCTTGAAGGGGTCATGGTGCTATGCTAAGTAGTTAGCATAATGAGCTAGCTTGTTGTGAGGAATCGGCTGGCCACAAAATGTTACTTGTTGCTCTGAAATTGACATGGATTATTATTAGAATTACATTAGAATTATACGGCATTCTGTCACGATAAACGCTGAAATGTCAACTGCCTGCTTAAAATAAATAAAAAATATTGCTGATTAAAAAGTTAGCAAGTTATGACAGCTCTGCCTCTGTCTGACCTTACTAGGCATCACTAGGAGTTAATGCAAAATCGATAAGTCGTTGTCAAAGAGTACTGTTTCCCGTTGTATTATTTGTATTCGGATTCATTACGTACTACTCTACGTCGTGGGTTTCTTCTGAGGCTGTGGCTGTTCTTCAAAATTTGGTTCCAGGCTAGTTCCCGCACATCCCCACCCTTCTCCAACTCCAACATCGGGTCACTTTGAGAGAGATGTCTTACACTAAAGCAGACGGCTACCGTTCAGTCCCACGGGACTTCGGCACTCTCATACAGACATGCAGCGCCAACATCCAAAAGATCACCCAAAACAGTAGGTGCTTCTCAATTTCTCTCACGCTCACTAAGCACTTCACTGTTGTATCTGCATGTTTGTGGTTTATAATGCGTTATGTATAACATCACAACACCATGTGCAGTGTGCAGGTCAAACACTGTTTTTCCATTACAGCCGCCCAGATCAAGGGGATGGTTGGCCAGCTGGGCACACGCCAAGATAACAGTGAACTTCAAGATCGCCTGTAAGTGTCAGCATTTTATTTTTGACTCACCCACTGTATGCATCATACCTTGGCGTACATGAGATCACCTCTTTTGGGCTGTATGCAGGTTTTAGTAGGTAACTGGAATGAAGCTAACTTGAATCTCACTGGGGTTTTCACAGACAGCAGATGCAACACTATACCAACCAGCTTGCGAAAGAAACAAACAAGCACCTGAAAGACCTGGGCTCCATCCCCTTGCCTATATCATCCTCAGAACAGGCAAGTGCCTCTGGGTGCTATCTGATGTATCATAATCTGTCTGTCTGAGGCTACAGCCATTGAATCTGGCAAGGTGTCTCTGAGCAATACATTCTGGTCATTTACTTGTGAGTTTGCCATAAGGCCACATGCTGCATTTTTTGCTGTCTGGCTTTTTGCTCACCATACTCTGAACTAACCACATACCACTAATGCGGTACTGTCAATTTCTCCTTTCAAATGTGTGGAGAGATGTTTAATGACAGACTGTTTTTTGGTAGAATAAGATAAATATGATGCACATTCCTATTTGGAGAATGGGGACCTGAGGCCAACCAAAGGGACCACTGCATCAATAGAAACCTACTCCATTGATCTACTAATGAGCTATTCTGAAGCCTCTCGAGTCAATATTAATTGTACAGCCCTTAATCTCGGTAACCAGTCTCAAAGAGCACGTCATGACATCCCCACCACCCCCTAAAACCAGACTCAGACAGACTCAGACTAGGACTCAGACTCAGACTAGGACTCGCGTGCCCCTCACGAAGGCGGCTGGTTTGCGAACGCGTCCGTCTCGTTCTTCTGACCGCCGTCCCCTGTGGTCCACAGAGGCAGCAGAAGCTCCAGCGGGACCGGCTGATGAGCGACTTCTCCGCGGCACTCAACAACTTCCAGGCGGTGCAGCGCCGCGCCGCCGACAAGGAGAAGGAGTCGGTGGCGCGGGCCAGAGCCGGCTCCCGCCTGTCGGTAGGACTGTGCTCTGCGTCGCTCTGCTTTAAGCCCTTCTTAAGGAACACCTTAAGGCTCAGCCAAATAACATCAAACGTTGTTCATGTGTTTACTCGTATAGATAGATAGATAGATAGATAGATAGATAGATACAGATAGATAGATAGATAGATACAGATAGATAGATTGATACAGATACAGTAGATAGATAGATAGATAGATAGATAGATAGATTGATACAGATACAGTAGATAGATAGATAGATAGATAGATTGATACAGATACAGTAGATAGATAGATAGATACAGATACAGTAGATAGATAGATAGATAGATACAGATACAGTAGATAGATAGATAGATAGATACAGATAGATAGATAGATACAGATTGATCTTTATTTGTCATTGTCACATGTACAACGAAATTCAAAGTGCTCTCCAGTCAGTGCAACATTTAAGAGTCTATAAAAATCTAAAAATATGTATAATTTAAAATACCTAGTATTATAAACATATAGCAGCGTACATAAACACATAAAACAGTATGAACACACAGTCAAAACAAACAACAGTCTGAACATATCTCAGGTGGGTTGAGCCATCAATATGAATACATCCATGTACAGTATTATCGGACCACGGATTACAGACAGTAGTATGTCCAACATCTTGGACCATCTTTGACCATCTTTGACCAGTAATCCCTTCTGCGGCATCGTTGTTACCAAGTCACTCTGGGAAAGATGCCTATGGTATTTCCAACATGTTCATAGTTTACTCGTTTACTCTGTTTGATGTCATTGGTGGTTGATGTGATTTATCATACATGATTTTTATGATTGATGCGTTGTTATAGATGTTGCGTGTGTGTTGAAAGGTTCCAAACTAAAATACTCCACGTCTAAAATGACCTACTCAAAAATAGGCCTTTTCTAAACCTGACATGGTTAAAACAACAAAAACAATTAAAACAATATATGAAAGCAGTTAATATATATAAAACAATATATGAAAGCGGTTAATATATAAAACTATATATGAAAGCGCCTGTGTGCATGGGTCTTATTATAAAGCTGTCAATTGACATCTCCAGCTGACAAGCCTAAACTCCCATAACTTATACTAGTGCCCTCTGGCTGGCGCAATCCAATTATCTACATACAAAACGGTCTCCAAACTAGTATAAGGGTGCTGACCGTCACAGCAATGTTATTGTGCTGGGAGACTTGCCTTAAGCTTGTACAGATAATGATACTGTGGTTTCTCTTCAGGCTGAAGAAAGCGCTGGGGATGAACAGCTCGTCTCTTTTGACAAGTAAGACCACCGGCTCCACTGTTAATCTTTCCACATCAGTCGCTCACCTCTTTTGCAGCCGTCATCTGGGTGTGTTGTGGCCCGTGTCCTAGTGGTTGTTTGTGTTGTGTGTGTGTGCAGCCAGGAGGACTGGGCCCAGACCACCGTGCAGACCGAGGAGGCGGCCATCACCGAGGAAGACCTGGAGCTCATCAAGGAGAGGGAGACAAACATCCGGCAACTAGAGGCCAGTTAGCGTCTTCTTCGATAATGTTGTGTTCGGTACAAGCGTTGGCTTTTTTTTTTTTTGACATTCAGTCACAACTCATTGTGGCAAGCTGAGATCACTGCTGATGATGGTGTGTGTCATCACTTTTTAAGTCACTTTTTTTTTGTTGTTGAAACTTTCCACTTGAACCGCTGCCCGCTGTCTTGTCTGTGTTGAAGTGTGCCCAAAGGTACAGACCCCCAAAACGTTGACAGTACTATGTTTTATAGTGCAAAGCATATAATGAGAGGGAGGTGTGCCCGATAAATGCCCATGTGGCAGGAATTACATATAGGCAACAGAACGTCCACTATGGTAGAGATGCAAATGACAAGCCGCTTTTCAAAATGAAATTGTAAATATTAAGATAGTTGGGGAGCTTTATTTGGGTCAGTAGTGAGATAATCCTTGATTAGAATTCTACATGTCTGTGCTAGGGCAGTTTATTGACTCGTAATATCGGCATGTTTATTCATTTTTCTTTCTCCTCTAATTTCAGTCGGATATCTTGGATGTGAACCAGATCTTCAAGGATTTAGCCGTAATGATCCACGACCAGGGAGATATGATCGGTGAGTTTTATTTGATTTCTTGGTACGGTTCACTGATTCAAAGTTTTAGCCTCATAACTGGACACACGCGGCACACTCGGAAACGCCGCGCACACACACGCAATTGACACGCATCAATAACCTTAGTGGATCATTAAACATGCAATGTTAATGAACACGAATGTTGACAAGCCAACATTGGTTAGCCTGCATGGCTACAGCACCATGGCTGACAGTCTGTGTGTGTGTGTGCCTCCACCACCGTATACAGACAGCATCGAGGCCAACGTGGAGAGTGCAGAGGTCCACGTGGAGCGAGGAGGGGAGCAGCTGCAGAGAGCGGCTTACTACCAGGTGAGGACCACTGCATTCTGAGCCACAGGAACCGGGTTCAGGCTTTCAGCCACATTAAGGGGCTGAAATGTGCTTCACGTTCCTCAATGGTTTAGTGTTAATGTTTCAGGTGTAACGTGCGCGGCTTACGGTTTGAGGGTAGAGTTGGTTATGGTTGAAAGTAGTGTTCTGCAGTGAAGTCTGGGTAATGATCTGCAGGGCGTTGGCCAACCCTCGGGCAACACGTATGGTAGATGCTTGAAAAGCTCGGTTACCATGAGCAGATTATCTTCTCAGCGGTGGACACTATTCAGCAGACAGGAAAGCCAATCAGGAGAATATGCTTTCCACTTATTTTTAACTTTAACCTGATGACTTGATTGCAAGAGAGGAATGCCCATGACTACAGTCAGACTCTTGATGCTCGTAAGCTATGTTTTGGGGGCATGTCTGTTTGTAACCACCCTTCCCTCTTTCACAGCAAAAGTCTCGTAAGAAGATGTGCATCCTGGCTCTGGTCATGTCCATCGTGCTCACAATACTTGGTGTTATTATTTGGAAGGCGGCTACATGAGCAGTGTGCACTTTTCCAACAGTCAATCACTGGTATTTATTTCACTCCTCTCCAAGCCTAAAGGACATGTTTCTGTGTTGTGATGGTGGATTCAATGAAAAGTGTTTTTGCAAAAACGATGAGCTTGGTGTATATGGGTGCAGGCTTGGAAATGTAACTTGAAACGTGTTCACCAAAACTCAATCAAGTCTTTCTCTTTGTTCATTGTGGATCTAAACTGTGCTGTCAGTGATTTGGAGACTGTCCAACTCTTTCGGTCTCTGATTACTTTTAGTGTTAATTTCAGTCAGTGCATTCAGAGTCTTGTTTCCTGCATTAACTCAAGCTAACGCTAACATCCAGTATGAATGTGATTTCACGGAGTGTGAAAAAAACAATTGTTTAATGTACATTTATTTTGCTGTATAGATTTCTATTGGATAGAGTTGTTTTTAACAATCTACCTATCTAGCTAACTTTACACCAGTTCATTTCAGCACCATAGAGTATGAGGACCATCATGGGCAGAGTGGTTGTTTAGTTCCCACTGGTGAACTCAGGAAGAGGGTTGTCATAAGTAGCAGTACACTAATATATTTGTGTTCACAAAAACACATGCACAAACATGCCAGTGAATAAACACTGCAGGAGGTGTCACATTTATACAAAAGTCCAGCCGCAGCCACAGGTGGCTTTAAAGTCACATGACGGCAATTTCGGAAACCTGTATCATTCGACCAGAGTTAGACCTGGCGGGATAGTATTGTAGTTTTTGGTTATTCTTTTAGGACTTGCTTTGCTGAATCATCATCTTGTTTTTATTTGCACCTGGCTGCTAACCTTTGTTGCTATGGTGGCTCAGTCATAGCTGTAACATATACTGTGCTTTACTTTTAACTTGACCATTAAATGTAAAATGAAGATGTTTGTAAATAGCACAACATTATTATATACAACAATACAAATCTTCTCTATGTTGGAAAGAACTCTACTTGTAAGGTGCAACAGCAGTTTTTACCACTTCTTTTGTATTGATTTCTATAATCAATCTATATGCTATATGAATTTGTCCAGCAGAATAAAAAAAAACAAAATGCATACATTCGTGTAACTTTGATTGTTTTTCTTTACGTTTTCATTCTGGCTGTCTCAAAATGTTAAAACCTGCATCATTGGATCATTATTTATATTATACACTCATCATCTTATGACCATCAAGATAAATAAAAGCTGCGGGCGTTTATCTGAGTGAGCTCCTAGCAGGAAATAACCAGCAGATGCCACTGCAGCGTAGCTTTGTCGTTTTAGTTTCAACGACTGTGCAGTAGTGCACATGGTGATGCAGACTTTTACAATGAAAACTTCAGTTATTGAATCTAAAGCGGCTTGCACCATCTCATGACTGGCAAAAAAAAAAAAACATCTATGCAGTGGTGAAAGGAAGCATGCATTATTTTTTTGGGACTTAGAACGTTTTCCCATATACAGAACTTTGACTTTGTGGTAAGCTTAAATGTGTTAAATTGGCCTACAAATACAATTATATATAAATACAACAGTCTTGCTTTTGACTTGTTCAGCTGTTTATTCCATACCAAAAAAATCTAAGAATATAAAGCCTGCTTTAAAAAAATTAAAAAAAATCATGGGCCTTGGCTGGACACCAGTGACCACTTGTGCAAAGACCCATACACAAATATTTGCTTCAAGATGGCAGCAGATGAACGCTGTCTACCTAAATGTCTTCAATGTTTGCGCTGCATATTTTCAAATGATGGGACCCCCTAGGTTTTTTCTCAACTATATTTTTTCCCCATCTTGCTCTGGCCATCCCATTGGAAATGTTGCAGGGGAGGGGGGGGGGGGGTCATTTGGGGACAATTAAATAGTCCTGCTCTGTTTGCGGCGTGAACAATTGCAACAATCATGGCAATTACATTGACATAGCGGCTTCACGGGGCACTGGAGAAAGCAGCTCCACCCTTCCATCCTGGCGCAGTGCAGGCTGAAACAGACCTGCCCCTCCACGGCTGTGGCACTAATGGCCTCTTAAGACTTTTCAGCTCAAGAAGGATCTTTTTCAGTTCCTTTCATTCCACATGATTTGTCTTTTCTTTTCCCCGTACGAACTTGCTTGTCGAGTTGTCGTGAGAGGGATTGACCAAGGCATCGAACCTGGAATTCCTGGTGGTATTGGGAGTGTGTGTGTGTGTGTGTGTGTGTGTGCGTGTGTGTGCGTGTGTGTGTGTGTGTGTGTGTGTGTGTGTGTGTGTGTGTGTGTGTGTGTGTGTGTGTGTGTGTGTGTGTGTGTGTGTGTGTGCATTCCCAGGAAAGCCCTGTCCGCCTGAACAAGGTGACATTTTGTCACATGTGAAGTATGATGTGAGGGAAGACGTGGCGTGAGAAGTTAAAGTGTTTAAGACGACTCCACCCTTTGAAACCACTCTTTGAAAATCACTCTCTCACACGCGTGCAGATGCATGCACACACACACACACACACACACTCTCTCTTTCTGCAAAACTTTGGCTTGTCTGCTGTTACCTGTTAAAACGGTAACATTTGGGAGCAATTTTACAAATCACTGGACTTTATGCATCACATGTTCTTCTTACTTTGTCAAAAGATACAGGTCAACACATATCTTAGGTAACCAGAAATTCCAAGTAAGCTGATGATTCAAACCCATTTGTTTGATTCTCACCATTGTTGTTCTGTTGTGTTTTTCTACATACTATATTTCTACAGAGGATTTTGACTACTGTTATAGCACTATTGAATGATTCAAAAACAGTAAGGCTATAAACCTTTGTCACATTTATCTGAGGTGTAACAGTAGGATTGACGTGTGGCTCTTTAAGTTAGATAATGTGTCTGCATATGCCAGTGCCCTAGTGTCATGAGCTACACCATGAGTGACACCTACTATTGCATTTCTGTGATATAGGCCTATGAGAGGATGCCAAGATGATGAATCACAGAGATCAGAGAAGCTGCAGGGTTGTAAAAACGTTGACATCTCAAGGTCAATAGTTGTAGAAAGCATTTCATTCTCAATGTAACGTTGGCCGTAACAATCGTCTTTGAGTACAACACTGTGTATGCTCTTTTATAGGTCGTGCGTGTCTTTCAACCAGCAACGCAAGAGGCAATGTAAAATACTTACAGTGTCCCATATACAGTGTAATGTATATGGGAGTTCACACACTGACTTGTGTTTACATTCCAATGTCTTGTGGCACATTTTCCATCAGGTTCAACCCAGGATAATTAAGAGGTGCAATGGATTGCAGATGTGGGTGTGTGTGCTTGTTCATGTGTGTGTGTGTGCTCTTGCATGTGTGTGTGTGTGCTCTTGCATGCGTGTGTGTGTGTGTGTGTGTGTGTGTGTGTGTGTGTGTGTGTGTGTGTGTGTGCATGTGTGTACGTATATGTGTGGCATGAGATTTGTGTGTATGTATGTGTGTCTGCTTGTGCATGTGTGCGTGTGTGTGCGTGTGTGTGTGTGTGTGTGTGTGTGTGTGTGTGTGTGTGTGTGTGTGTGCGTGTGTGTACGTATATGTGTGGCATGAGATTTGTGTGTATGTATGTGTGTCTGCTTGTGCATGTGTGCGTGTGTGTGTGTGTCTGTGTGTGTCTGTGTGTGTGTGTGTGTGTGTGTGTCTGTGTGTGTCTGTGTGTGTGTCTGTGTGCTTGTGCATACCTGCCTGTGTTTTCTGAAGTGGGTCACATACAACAGCTCCACTAGCATTAGAGCCACAGCGGCCGTAACATTAGGCCACTTGCTGCAATCAAAGAGCAGATTAAGCTGAACTGCAGGAAACCCCAGTGAGACATCAGTGATTGCTATTGCTGTGTCTGATCTGCGTTCATTTGAGCTTTAGGCCCTAGAAACATCTGCATGTGTTTAGTTATTTTTATCTTTTTTATCTTATCTTTCTCATCTTTTTTCTACTTCTTCTAAAAGTCACTGGAATAGTGTTTCATAATATACGTTCATATACGATTATTATGACAGGGTTGCATGTGCTTCATGTGCTGCCACAAACCGGCCCGACAGCTGAAAAGGATGTTTAGGGCTTCATCATTGTTTTACACACACAATCACACACAGAAAATCATAGGGAAATACACACATGCACACATACACAAAGAAAAAAAAATGGGGGGGAAAAAACCACCCAAACACACACACACACACACACACACACACACCATGCCGCAGCTTTGGCTGGTCATGTTGGCTATTCAGGCGACCGTGGTGGTAGGACAGTAAGGATTCCCCCGGCTCTCCCCCAGATCCAGAACCAGGCCTGCTGTACTTGTGGTCGCTGTGCGGGCCGGCTGCTCCACTGTGTTGGGTTTCATGCAGATCTGTGTGTAATGCACACCAGCTGAAGGATTCCCTCAAACCTTGAGGAAACACAGCCTTAAGCTGTAGCATGGAGCACCAAGCCAGGAGGGAGGGCCTTCTATATATATATATATAAGGCTGAGATGAGATGAAGACTTAGTCGGTATATGCGTCCAACTCAAGACTCTGCTCATTTGACCCTTGCTCCCTCCCTACCTGTCAGCTGACAGCTTTATCCCCACCCAATTATGTAATCTTTCACACATACATTACACACCACACCCATTTCCTACGCACCCTGAAGAGACTAACTAACTTTCATTTCTCTGCCTTTCTACTACAACAACAATAATAATAATAATAATAATACTCCTATTTGAGCATAAATAAACAATTGCTCTCCGAATAAGGCTTAGACATGCTCTCCAATTCTAAAATGAGCTGGAAAAACACTGCTAAAATCCAGAGGTGTGACTCACAAATAACTGCAAGAATACCATTGCAGTCATTCCCAACTATCAATGAAGCCTGTTGGATTCCTTATGAATTTCCTAATGTCATCAAATGAGGATGAGACGATGAGAAAAGGTAAGAAAGAAACATGGTAAGAAATATTTGCTTCACACGTGTGTGAAGCAAAGCAGCAACATCACATTTTCAATGGTCTCCATTCAGTTTATATGTACGTTTAGGTCAACGGATTAAAGACGTGTAGTCATTAGATTTGCAGCCATTTTTATTTTTGTATGTATCAGCATCTAAAAGTGCTGGCATGCTGTCCCAAAAAAAACCACCAACTGCCAATTACAGAATATTGGCCAACCGAAAATGTAATCCAACAACAGCCAACAACCACCAACACCGGGTGTGGTAGACTGGCCTGGTGTTGGCGGTTATCAGTGTTTGTTTGTGCAGTGTGCAAGCACCTTGAAATACTGGCATGCACCATGAGAACCCTGAGCCAATCAAAGGGCTGATGAAGAACCTGAGCCAATCATGGGGCTGATGAAGAACCTGAGCCAATCAAGGGGCTGATGAAGAACCTTCAGTTAATCATGGCAGTCACTCCCCCAGTGTTCAGATCGGTGATTTTTCAATGAAGGTGTTCAATGTGAGGATAAATTGCTTCTCTGTACTTGGGCTCTGCTGCCAGTGTAGGATAAAAGTGTGGTGGGAAGGTTGATTCACTCTTGTACAGATCATGCACCCACAACCTTCTCGAAAAATGAACAAAATGCAGGTACTCCACAAAAGGGGGAGACATTTTATCAGCTTGTAAAATTGCTTAGAAACAGTGACAAAAAAGCAGTCTCTATCAGTCTGTCTTTCTTAACATGACTATGACATAATTCCAATGAACCCCTTAATAAACCAATATTATAAAAAAAAATGTACACAGTAATAGCTTCCAATGGATGTTGAAAGTCCACACTCTATCGGAATGACAGTTGTGTGTTAAAGTCCCATCCTCTATCATTAGTCATACTATCTCTATTATCTCTTGAGTTGATGTGACATTATATGCCTTTCAGAACACAATACATAATGATGTACAACTGAAGTAAATCAAGTAATAAATGAATAAAGTACTTTGTTGCAGAAGTATGCCATTACACAACCGGTGCAGTATGGTGGCAGCTCTGAAGGGGTCTTGGACTCCTGCCATCAGAATCAGCCAGGGCAGGCGTTGCGTTATCAGGGGACTATTGATTTGAGGGTGTGTCCATGAGACTCTGGGAACACACACACACACACACACACACACACACACACACACACTCCTTTCCTAATTCCTTCCAGACGGGCCAAATGTTGAGGCTGGAGGGACTTCAAGGGCTTTTCCTGTGTGTGTGTGTGCATATGAGTGAGAGTGCATGCGTGTGTGTATGTGCATGTGAGAGAGAATGTAGTCTGGTAGAAAAAGCGTTTGATGTCTTAAAGAAAGAGCGCTCGGAGCTGGAGAGTGATGGCGGTGGGGCTGGGGGGTGGGGCAACGTGATATTCCACGCGGGCCACTTCACTGGACCTGTGGGACCAGGGAGTTGTGAAGGAATCATATCCCTCCCTTTCGTCGGGGAGGCCTGTCATCTTGCAGCTACACACGCTAGTACTTAACACCACACACACACATGCACACCCACACACACACATGCGCACACCCACACGTACACCCACACACATGCGCACACCCACACACACACACACACACACACACACACGCACACATTCAACACACACACACACGCACACCCACACACACACATGCGCACACCCACACACACACACGCACACATTCAACACACACACACACGCACACCCACGCACACACATGCGCACACCCACACCAACACATGCACACCCACACACACACATGCGCACAACCACACACACACACACACGCACACACACACACACGCACACCCACACACACACCCACACACACACACGCACACCCACACACACACACCGACACACACACACACACACTCCTGTTCTGCTCTGGCTTGTCACGTTCTCATGCTATGCTGCGGTGTGCTACCCTAGCCAGGCATGGTCCCTGCCCTCGCTCCTGGCCTGCCCGGGTCCCAGGTCTTCCTGTGGTTGCCACTTAGGTATTTTCGCTCTGTATTTGCACCAGAGTGTGCGGCTGGCTACCTTCTAGTACGACTCGTTCTTTGCAGTGTTTCGGGACCCGGTGTCCCTTCCTGGTGGCTTACAGGCGATCTTCTCTGTCTGGTCTTTGTTGAGCTCCGATGATACTACTTGAGCATAGTAGTATTATTAGACTTAGATTCTGGTGAAGCTCTGGTTTTAAGATTTTAAGATTCAACGGGACCACAACCTCATACCAACTTTATTCTAGGAAAGAGCTGTTCCTGTTGTGCCTCTAATGTTCCCACACCTGATGAACTTGCATGTATGACAGAGTAGGCACACACAAAAACAAATAATCTGGGAGTTTGGAGCCACCTAATTCTTTGAATGCATCATACATTGTGGAATGTGTTGCTGTCAGTTGGATGCTGAACTCTCGATACATCAGGCCACAGGATAGATAGGTAGACAACAGATCAGGGTCAAGGTCGACAAACGGAGAGCTGTCTTTTGGTCTCGTGGCTGCAAGTCAAGAATGACAGTTTGTGTTTTAAGTTAATGAATAGTAGGCTTTAGTATCATTCCAGACACCGCAGGTGACTTTTTCTGCTTAAATGTATTTCCCACTATGTAAAAAAAAAAGTCTAGGCAGAAACTATATGTGAAGACAACACAACTGTAACTTAATAAAGTAAAATAAAAATGTACGCCAGTCGTCCAGAGATTGAACGCTACAGAGCGTCATCCCCCGTCCTGGCGGTCGTCGTCTCGTCCATTCTTTTTGTGTAAGTGTCATTTTCCGACACAGGGACTGTTGGGTCTGTCTCGCTCTCTGTCCGCCCCCCAACCCCCTTTTTTCCCACACAGACAACACACCCTCTTTTTCCCCCTCTCGTCCTCGTGTGGAAAACCATGTCTGCTCCAGCGCTCCGCATTCCTGCGGTCTGACTGGCGCTTCCTGCCGTGAACGAGAAGCACGGCTGCCGCGAATAACATTCTTCCGTCAAAATGTTGGAAGATAACTTTTTTTTGGTGCTTCTTGCTTGCTTTTTTTTGTTTTTTTTTTGTGTGTCTCTCTCAGACTTTTTGGAATGTAAAAAAATATGTATCCTCATATTTGCATGCGTTGAGATGTAGGACACCAGTGTAGTGCTGTAACCATCTATAAATAGCAGTGTGTGTGTGTGTGTGTGCGAGAGAGAGAGAGAGAGAGAGAGAGAGAGAGAGAGAGAGAGAGAGAGAGAGAGAGAGAGAGAGAGAGAGATTGTGCATGTGTGTGTGTGAGTTAGAGAAAGTGAGTGTGTGTGTGTGTGTGTGTGTGTGTGTGTGTGCGTGTGTGTGTGTGTGTGTGTGCGTGCGTGCGTGTGTGTGTGTGTACTTTTATCTGCCGTGATTTGTCACCATCCATTTTATTATTTCGAAATTGGCGCCGCCACTATGCATCACCCACGGTTACATTTTTTAAGGCAGCCATTAAATATTTTAACAGCGGCTACATTTAACACATGCCATGAATGACTTGCAAGGAAAAAACAAACCAGCAAAAAACAATGAAGCCAGTTGCGATAACGTTGAACATGGTGTCTTTGTGTGCTCATCGGCTCTCACCAGTGCTGCAGGCGTCCCGCTACAAGAGCGCAACGGGAGAGTGTCTGTCGTTCCTGAGAGTCTGATTGGCTGCTCACAAACACAATGCAGTCCACGCCTTAGCGATGCTTTAAGTGCACAGTCACCTATATGTGCAATTCGATACACACACACACACACAGACACACACAGACACAACCACACACACACACACAGACACAGACACAGACACACACACACACACACACACACACACAGACACACACACACACACACACACGCACACACACACACACACACACACACACACACACAGGGCAATCTGTGAGCCAGAACAGTTTAGCGGAATATTATGTATTTGTTTAAGGAGAGACGGGAAGGGAAAGCTGCACAGGTGGAACACGGCTGGTTTACTGGAAGCCAGCCCCCCGACCTGCAGTAAAACGTCCGCTGTGTTGCCGTCTCCGGATGGGGTCGGAGCACACAAGCCACAGGGGTCATGCAGTTACAGCACAGGCAACGAATGTTTTGTTTTTTTCATCAAGCTCATAATGTCCATGCAAAACCTCCCATTTGCTCTTGTGTCTGGTTTAGTTGGCTAAGAGGCTGTGTCTCACATGCATATGTGTGTGTGTGTGTGTGTGTGTGTGTGTGTATGTGTGTGTGTGTGTGTGTGTGTGTGTGTGTGTGTGTGTGTGTGTGTGTGTGTGTGTATGTGTGTGTGTGTGTGTGTGTGTGTGTGTGTGTGTGTGTGTGTGTGTGTGTGTGTGTGTATGCATGCATGCATTCATCCTTATTTGTATGCATGCATGCATTCATCCTTATTTGAATGCATGTGTGTGTGTGTCTATATGTGAGAGTGTTTGCTTGCACATGTGTGACATGTCTGTCTGCATGTCACACATGTGGATGTTGTGAGGGAACTGAGTGAATGTGTAGGGGCACAATCATAAGAGCAGAAGGGCTAATTCCATAATCTAATCGGCTAGTTTCATATAACCCTTGGGGTAAGGTTGAAGGGCAGACTACTCAGACTCCTTTAGAGCATCTCTTCTAGGAGGAACTCCATGCCGCCAGCCTCTGCCATTGGACATGTGGTGGTTTGTCTCTGGCTGCCATCAGGCATGACCAACTGTCTGTGAGGCTCAAGTGCAAGTGACTAGCATGTAGTTCCTCTAACAACCTTTAGGGGGTTCAAGGTAGGTTGTAGCAGAAAGACCCATCATCAAGTCAACGGAAAGAAATGTTTCACTTCATTCATTTCAAAATTTCATTTTCGTAATACAAAGCCGGTAAAAGTTTGCTTTGCTTCGTTTGCTTTTGGTTAGGATCTGAGTGGCTAGTTCGTATTTTGTAGTTTCTGAGGTCCTGGTTGGCAATTATATTTCGGGAAAACGGTATTAAGGTTTGATTATTTTTAATTATTGGCTATAAATTTTTGAGGGGTGGCCATCCAAGGGTGGTTGTTAATTTCTAGCAATTATTTATTAATTTAAGCATCCTAGAAACAATCCCATCTTTCAAACAAAATGCAATATTCAATATCTTAACCTTTGCTAATGCTCAGTGTTCACCAAGGCTCAGGCCTTGGTCCACTGTTCTTTGAAATCAACATGCTTCTGCTAGATCAACGGACTTGAGGAGGTTATATCAGGCTTGTCTTTGACTAAACAACTTGCATTCATAAGATGAATATGGGGAGAACTGAGCTAGGAATCATTAGGGGTGGTAATGTTCAGTTATTTCTAAGATGAAGTGATAACATGATGTATTATGACGAGGCAGGTCGCCAACAAGTCAATCAATTGATTGACTTCTTGTACCCATCCCGATGAGTCATCATCCCACTGCCACCAAAAAAAAAAACAATTTTGAAGATGTCCAACTGTGAGTTAAGGGCTCTGTGTAAACAAGTGTAACATACAACGGGGTCAGGCTGACACAGTGTGTCAGAGTTTATGGAAGTGGTCTCGTATGTACACTGGAGTGTGTTTTACAGAGAAGTCTCCTACAGACAGTGCTCAACCAGCCACACCTCCACACTCTGCTATCTCTCACAGCACCCTCTTGGTGTAGTAATCGACTGTATGCTCTCTTTTGATCAAAGATGTACAAAGTATGATCATAACTTCTTCCTTTCATCTTAGAAACATCACCCCAAATGACCAATGTCATCCACAGCAGATGCAGAGACACTAGTCTAGAATTGAGTTGACTTGACTTTTTATATTATGCATTATTTTCCAGCCTACAATGATGCATTAAAAGAGCAATGCATAGAACAATGTGCAGAATGTTTCTGTCATAATCCTTACTAGGAAAATTAAACCACATATTCTCTTCTCCCCATAGGCTTCCAGATAAAGCCACTTCACTGTCACTATAGTTTCAAGAAAAATGCCCAAAAGCTGTTGCCTATGTTCCCCATACTAACCTCATGTTAGTATGGGGAACATAGGCAACAGCTTTTGGGCATTTGATTGCATTGCATTGGATGCCCTGGCTACCTGCATTAAATAGCTATCTATTTACTCAACCACTTCTATACCACATCGTGAACTTGGCTGAATAGCTGGACTAGCACCATAGCACAGCATTTGCCTAGCATTTTTTGAATTTTGTATTCACATAGATCATCAGAATAGTCTACTAGTTACAATTCCATTTAATAATGTATCAATTCAACTATTTTACAATTATTTAAATATTATATATATATTGTATTGCATATATATATTGTATATTTTATACTTAACATCATCATCATCATAATCATGGGGATGCCTACTGATGGATCTTCAGATGCAGTCCTTGAATTAGAATGAAAATAATGGCAGTACTCTGAAACAGCATCTGTTACTCATGAAAGCCATGCTGGCTTTCATGAGTAAAGGTTGTTTTTGACTGATTTACTTGGATAAATGACCAACCAGTGTAGTAAGGCTATACTACTAGTTGTTAATATTACTAATTATTAACAGACATGTTTCTGTCTACATACAAAAAACAACAGAAACATTTCAAATACAAATATTTTTAAATCAATAATTATACGTTCTCAACTCCTTGTCCCAGACAGCCCACTCTGATCAGCATAGCAAATCAACAAATTAGACACACACAACGACTGCTTTCTTCTGGCGTAAGCCAAAGACATTTTCTTATCGTTAGCGAATAATATTCGTGAGTCAGAGCAGGGACATCGAGAGGACATCTGCCTAAGCTACGTCAATCACAAATTATTTTTGTTTTCAGATGGGACACTGTTGCACAATGGCAACGCAAAAATGTGCGCGGAAACACACAGGCACAATATTATCATGTGTTATTACAGCTATCCATCTAATGAACAATTAAGTACAACGTGAAAACCCAGATTCACTAATAAGTGGCGGTACAAAGTCATTAAGTAAAGGTACACAGGTGCAAAAACATGTGAAGTGTAAATACTCTGTACCAGTGAGCAGCGCCCCAATTCAAGGACTGTTGAACAGCTGTCTCTAGAGGCTGCGCCATGATCCACATGTCCTGGGGCACGGTGAGCAGGGATGAGAAGTGGCGGAGCCTTATTGCTGTTTCTGCCTGCAGCTTGACCCCTTGCGGCAATGAGTGCAATGTCTTGCCAGTTGTTGGTGGATGATGGTGAATGTCCTCAGGCCGCTCTTGCTGTTGTCCCTAAAGCGCTTTGTTTACCCTCCGGTGGATCGCTCATTGACTTGGGTTCATTTGAGGCCTTGTTGTTCTCATGGCATCTTAACATCTGTCAAGGACATGATTGGATGTTCTATTGGGTTACCGTTATTTGAAGAGGTCAAACACAAACTGCATTCTCGCTGACCAAGTTGATCAACAGGCGGGATGTGATACCTCTGGAGATTGACCCACAGGTCTGTGGAGGATCTATTGTTTTGGCTATTGACTAATACATGAAGGAATGCCATTCTGCTAATCCAGACCACCCAATTGCTGGTTGGTTACCTGCGGGGGGCTAGTTACGTCTGTCTGTCAAAAAAAAAAAAAAAGCAATTTCCCTCATGGATCATTAAAGTACGTCTGTCTGTCTGTCTGTCTGTCTGTCTGTCTGTCTGTCTGTGGCCAGCGGTTGAGGTTGATGATGGCTGCATCAGAGTGAGGGTTAAGCTTCTCAGACCCTGATAGTATAACCCTACGCTCACACTGACGGGCGACCAAGCGTTTTTGTGCTCGGCGATTTTCGCCTGGTGGGCGTTCCGGGGGAGTGTCTGTAGCGATAGTATTGAAACCTGTGTCAGCTCGAAAAACAATTGATAATATCCAGCCATTGATAATATCCAGCCATACCCATGACGTTTTCTGGTTTAACAACATTTATTTCTCGATAGATTTCGAAGCACATACCAGGGTACAGTCACATTCGTTAGATATATCCATAATCCTATCTCTCGCCGACCTGGTCCACCATGTTGGATTATTTTCTGAAGTTGCGCGGCCGCCACGCCTCCTTTGCTCGGATTGGCTTTCGCAAAAAAACGCCATGTTTTTTCGCTCAACATTTGCATAGAATAGGACTCGTTTCTATTTTTTGCCCCGGCCTCCTCGCGTTTTGCAGCCCACACGCTTCGCTTTGTCGCCTGTCGCTCACTGCCATTGGAAATGAATGGAAACGCGTCGCCAAGCCTCTGTCAAAAAAACGCCAGTGTGAGCGTAGGGTAACCCTTAACCTAACGCCATGGTGTTGGTGCATCTCATATACAACATTGCTCCTTTTAACTCTAATACAGAAAGACGGTGATAAAAAGTACAACAAATTGGTCGTAAACATAGTTCAAAGTTGTGCTGGGGTTAATTTAGATTTTAATAGACTAATTGTCTACTGCAGCGCCTGCCCTTCTAGGGTTTTAGATGGTAGCTTGGACCACAGAAGGCAATGCTGCCACTGAACAGTCTTCCAGTCTCTGGATTTCCAGAGCCTATTTTGTTCAACAAGAGTTGATAAGCTCTATCACCCTGCGCTGCACATCTGCCCAAGCTAAGCTTTTTTTTTTTTTTTTTTTTAACTTCTGCTACCTTTTTATCTCGCCCATTTGACACCTATTGCGCATGCCATCCCTGGAAGAAGAGATGCCTGCCAGGTTTCTTAGTTTTGGGTTTGGTGAGATGTCTCTGGCGTTGAGCGGGCATACTGGGCATACTTTATTCCATGCTACTTATGTTTTATTCTATTTCTTTGATTTTTCCTATGTTTGAACATGCCTCACCCAAAACATTTCATTGTACAGTGTGACTGTAAGTGCTGCTGCACATTTGACAATTAAGGACTTGAACTTAAACTACTGTTAGGGGGTGAAGTGTGAACCTGTAAAGCACTTTGAGAGTGTAGCTGTGTAGTGTTAAAAATATTACAGGCTAAACATAGGCTAAACACTGACTGTTCAAATATGTCTATTGTAATATACAATGCACCCCAGGTCCTATTTTACAATTCCTATTTTAACAATTCAGATGTTCTGTCTCAGAATAACTGCATATTACAGTTTTGAAATGTTCCTACGGCGAGAAATCAGTTAAATTTAGTAAGAGGGCGCACACATTTTTGTCGGGCCAGAATGCACTTAGACTTGGCGAGCTTGGGGCATGGCCATGATCTCCCTACAGCTGCAGAGGCATAACCTTGTTTGAGGAGGAAACGGCCTGGTTTTATCTACATTTCAACATAGGGTCCCGCACTAGTCTTGCAACGATTCATTGGATATCCCCTGTAGACTGCATACCGAAATGTTCACCAAAGTACTGTCTACAACTCTATGAGAGGCTAGTTTATTCAGTGTTTTGGTGTTTCTCAGAAGGGGTACAAGGTGTTTCTCTGAGAGGGGTACATGATTAAAAGCCAGCGCCATAGCCCATTGTGTTCTAGAATGCACAACTGGCTAGCTAAAGTTAGCATTGTCAGGTTAGCCCCCCCAGCTGAGTCACCAGCTCTAATCCCGTGCCCTTTGAAAGAACAGTCAAAATGTGATCCCCTCTGGGGCATATTGTATCATAGTTGCCTTCTGCCAAATGAATAGCTAGCTTTCGCAATTAATGACAAAGCCTGTTAAACATAGCATTATGATAGGGTTGAGTCATTTATTTAATTCATACAATACAATCATACAATTTACAGATTGCCTCCCGATGTTGAGAAGAAGTAGCAAAAGTAATTCTGGGTAACGTAAGAAAATAGCATACTGGAGCAGAACGCTGGAAGCCTTACACGACAGCCACTGACAAATTGCAAATCGTGATAAAGAGCAATATTACACATATTGGAAAATGTGAGAAAACCTGGACTGAATAATAAATCAATGCGAGATGTTTTAGAACAATCTAATTTATAAAGTGTTTAGCCTCTATATTCCTTTAAGGGTTATCCAAAATCCTTTTTATATTTAATACAAATAGTAGTCCAAAGGCAGGACAGATGTGTGTGAGTGTGTGTGTGCAGTAAAGTAAAGCATCTGCAATATGTTCAGGTTTGTGTATATTAAAAACTTAATACCTTTGTGTGTCTGGGTGTGTGCAACATCTGCCCTGCAGGCCGGAGTCTGCACCTATTACAACTTCCTTTGACAGGACAGTGAGACCAAGAGGCAGATGTGACATGTGATGAACTGAAACAGAAAAGACTCTGTGTATGGCCTTAATTGAGGGAGCAGAACTTGCATGCCTTTCTCTTGAGTATAATTGCAGACCACAGGCCCACTATTACAAATATTTGAAGCCCTACTTAAAGAAGCACTCAATAAGATTCTCACATTTTGCAAGACAAGGGCAAATATCTCCCCATGCAAGTGCAGCAGGTGCCGTTGATATAGCCTCACAGCCCATGGCATTTCGGAACTGGCGAGAAAAATGTTTTAGGCTGCCAGTAAAATAAATATTTTTTTGCGATCAGAACAAAACAACTGCAAAACCACCAACATACCATCTAAAGAAAACAATGTGCAAAGTATAAAATAGCCTTCATTGGTGCATGACTTTCGCATCACGATTCAGTAACAACTATGGAACAGAGTGTCCTTAAGTGTGCACCTCCTCCGTACAAGGAAAGCGTAGATGGGGGGAAAACAAGAGAGGGTGGGTGTGAGGATGTGGGTAAAGGTTGCAGGCTGGGTCATAGGCTGGCCAAGTGTGTGAGGAATGTACCAGACTTCACCAACAACCTGGGGGAGTGGAGGAGCAAGGCAGCGCCGTGGGGCTCTGTCCAGAAAGCAGAAGAGCTATTTTTAGCCTCCCAGTCCCACCTCACCTCACATCATTAAAGAAGAGTTGCTTTTGTAATCCCAGTGGGTTCCTCTGGAGGCCGGCCTATTGGGACAGAAAAAGTAAGGTCTTTGGGGGATGAGGAAGACTGCACCCAACTAAAAATGACTCAGGTCTATGTCTACAGCCTCTTTTAAAATGTTGGTTTTGCCTGCATGACACACGTTGTGAAATGTAATGGGTTGAAATGCAAAAGATGTTTGTCAATTCTTCCCTTATGAAAGTTTTTTTTTTTTCCAGGAGGCAGGAATTTCTTGCGGTTACTTTTTCTTTATTTGTCATGCGAGCTCCTGTGTCTAGTTGAAAATGACTCGCCGTAAGAACAAGTTGTCTTTGTCTGTCTCTGTTTCTTTGGGCTAAAAATGTAGATCGAAATCAAAATTGCCTATCTGTCTTTCATCAAAGCCAGCCTTCAATTCCCAGGATACACGACGGGGAACGGTGAAACAAGGGTATGGGCTTTTTACTAATAACCTTCCCCTGGGAACAGACTGTAAGATAATAAATATCAGGATAAATTACATGATTCAAGTGCTGAACTAAGGCCTAGGAGAGGATAGGTGGGCCAGCCTAGCATTTTTCACAGACTGGTAATGATATGGCTTCAGTACAGAACACTCCCAATCACCCTCTTCTATATTTTCTTCTCTAACACGCAGGTTTCATATGGGCCCTAAGAACGTCATTTAGAACGTCGGAAATTATTGTTTTCTCGATACATAGATGCATTCTTCTGTGTATACGTCAAATTGTCTTTCCTGACGTGTAATCTGGGGGAAAAGTGCACGTGTAGCCCGACTGAGCCCGCTGGCTTCCTTTGGTGTGTCCCTTAGAAAGAGAAGCAGTCTTACGGAACACAATTATAAAACAAAGATGCGCTGCTTTTTAATTGCTTTTTCACTTCACTACCGTCATTGTACGTTTCAGTACAATGTCTAAAACTGGTCAGAGAGGTCAAGCCGCTGGCAAAGTTGGCCTACATAGCTGTGTTTCTAACTTCTGTGCGTATCACTTCACAACACTCACATTTAAATGAACACATTAATTACACCTTCACGTCATTCCCTGGACGCCAGCAGTGAAGGAAAGCCCCGAGAGCTGAAGGACCCACCTTTGTTTTCTCCAACCTCAGCATTATGAAGTGTGTCTGGCCCGATCGCGCTGTACTTCGACGCGGTTACTCCACCCTGCCTTGCTAGCAGGCTACCGTAGCTCTAATAACACGATTCAGCAGCACAAAACCCATAACGACATCTTTACAAACATTTAGCCCCTGAGATAGAAAGTGGAGAAAAGTGGAAAAAAAATTCAACCCTGGAACTGAGTAGAGCTGAGAAACATTTAATCATAATACTAATATTTAATTGTGGGACTACCTCTTGTCTGTGATCTCGGCTATTGTAATAGTGTAATAGTAATAGTGTTGTGATGTTGCGTCACTCAACTCAGACTGTTCTAGAGGAGTGAAATATTTGGTCAAATAAAAGCATTGGGTATTTTAAAGTAAAAAGCAGTTTATTATGAATATCCTGCAGTCACTTGAGAAAAAAATACATAATTTTTCATTATTCAAACCCCCTCCCAACTTACTAATAAGGAACACACTCTGCTTTTATCAAGCAACTTCACAACCACTGTGGCCCCTCAAAGAGCATCACATTGATCACCTCACATAAATACATCTTCCAAGCACGGCAATTAAGATCCCAATTGAAGACATTAAGTTACTGTTAAGTGAGTTACCGAGGTGTCTTGGTTCATTTGAAAGGCAGGCGGTTGGGGGGGGGGGGTAGTTTTACTGTGACCGAAAAACGTCATGGTTTGAGTTGTGAATGACTTATGATGCTACAATTCCTTATTGACACTGGTTCTGAGTGTCCAGCCCATGTGTCTATGTCCTGTTACCTCTCTCTGACGTGCATTGCAGGCAAGTGTTGATCTTGTAAGGGGGCAAAATCCGGAGGTGCTTAGCCCTTGCCGCTGCATAAATGTCTGGGAATGGCGGCTTGGGTGAGTCATCCAAGACACACACCAGGAGCCAAAAGCACCAAAGCCAGCACTCATTCCAGTCAAACACAACTCATCTCCACTGTTTGAGCCGTAACACAGGATGCAATTAACGTTGCATATCCAGCTGTGACTTAACAACCTGTTAAATCGGACGGCACATTTTTTTTTTCCCTCCAGGCACACAAATATGTCTGAAGTCAAGGAATCGTTTGGCACCAAAGGGAAAACACAGAGCCCACATTTTCCAAAATGTCTTCCACCGTAACACCTGCTACTTTTTGCTAGCAAATACAACGCATTAAGTTCTATACTAGTCACTTTTGCAATTCAACTCGTCATATGTGCTATCTGGGACCCTACGCCTATTCAACCCACAGGGAAACTAGAGATACACTCTAAAAAAGACTTGAAAAGAACATCAACAGACAGAACGTCCTGCTCAGCACAGTGGGTATGGCTGTTTCCCAGAAGCAGCAGAGCCCTGGGTTAGTATCCAGTGTCACTTCCTGTCTGTGTAGAGTTGACACCTTCTCGCCATGTTTGGATGGGTTCTCAGCCAGATGATCTAATTTCCTCACATCCAGGTTAGGCTCACAGTGTCCAAGACGCTGAACGAACTGTCTTAGTTAATAGTGTGTGAGTGCACGCGTGCTTGTGACGGATTAGCATATCATACAAGTATACCACTGTCTAAGATTATTAGTGAGCTGGGATCAACTCCAGCTCCAGCATACCTCAATACAAAATCCCCATCAAACCAGAGCCCTTCATAAGCAGGTGACTGTCTTGCCACTCATAGTCATAATTTCAGCCCTTATGTTATGCCGTTTCACAATGACGAAGCATAATTACCTTCAGGTGGGTCTGGGACAGAGTACCCTACAGGAACTGTCAGATCTCATACTTCATTTTGGTTGTGCTACCCCAATGGCATTTGAAGATGGGTGTTATATTTTATTGGAAAGGATATTCTGGAAAAAAATGGCAAATTCAAGCTATTAGAGAGGATGTTTATGCACATGACAAAAATGTTGATACTGTGATGGAAATTTCTTCAAACAATGATCCATCTATACAGTCCCTCTTCCAAATGCAATGGCGGAACATTCCGTCACCTCTAAACTCAGTAACCCTAGAAACCTCTAATTGTATGTTAAGTTAACCCATACCATCACCTGATATAAATACAAGCATAGAATTAAGCTGCTGCTTGTGGCCCCAAAACACTAGCCCTGTCAGACAATCCCAATATTCAAGTTTTGGATTTTGCACTGACTTTCAGTCTAGCCTTGGCAGCAATTGATTTCCACATATGGGCACAGCTTTACATTATTCAAAAATCTCCAGCCATCATGGTGGACAATTTTTTCATCAACATTACTCTCTAGCAACCCAGTCTCACGGCAGTTCGTGAAATAGTCATGAAATAGTCCTAATCTATTGATTCGTGTATATGGACACGAATGTCCATTTTTTGACTTTCATTATAAACCTAACCAAACCTAACCCCTTACCCTAACCCTAACCCCTAACAATGATATCATAGGGTTAGGATATCATTGAAAGAGAACTGGCGGCAGGTCCTCGGGCAGCTTTAGCTGGCGTCTTCACCATAGTAACGGTCAAGGAGGCTCATGGGTACTGTAGTATTTACTGTAAAAACGTGATGCAGACAAGAAATATACTTCTATTGAAATACATTAGTTTGAAAGTCGTGCTGAGTTTCACGAGAAAAAAAAAAGGAAATTCGTGTACATGTACACGAATCAATAGATTACATTTCGTGACGATATTTCACGAACTGTCGTGAGACTGTGTTGTCTGCAGTCATCAGATTGCTCTTAATGGCACCAAGTTGGTACACATTTAATCACAGAAGCAAAAATGCATTTATTTTTATTTTTAAATGAACTTGATAGCTTGGAAGGGGAACATTTTTAGAAGGGGGACATCACAAGTGCTGCTTTTATTGTCTGCATTTCTACGTAATCCCTGCTCTTAATTAATATAGCGTAATATGAGTAATATTTATCATACCTATCCTGTTGCTATGCCTTGCATAGTAGACAATTAAGAAAAAAAACTTAGCATAATGGTGCAATAAAAGGGCATAGCCTATGCTACCAGTCAATAATATGAAAATACTTAAATACATAAATAAAACACACAACAATGTCAACCATACAAGTAACAGTCATCCATATACATCACATCCACAGCTGCAACACCACAGTATATCAACCAAACTATGCCAACATCACATCTCCTGAATAACATGCACCAGTGCATGTTATTCAGCCTAGTGATAACAATATCACTCCCCTATATAGGATAACAAAAAACTAATTAATATGGCAAAATAGAAACAACTAAAGGAATAATGGTAACAACATTAGCTATTTTTCAAAGCATTTTAACAACTTATGCTTGTAGATTGTGACGGGGTCAATATCGGCCATTGCAAAAAGTGGTTGGAACATGTCTGAGTGTCCCCAGTGTAAATGACACCAAAGAGACTCACAAAGTACAAATTGTGCTGCGATGGTTGTGGGTTAATACTATTAATGCATGAGTCTGACTTTGTAGGCAAATACTGCAAAACTGTCACAAACACTATTTCAATTGCTGGTCAGAATGTTTTGTTGTATTGCATAACATCGTTTTACTGAGCATATAAGGCAAGAAGACAGCTGAATGTATGTATTGTTGGGCACCTGATTATCCTATATGCCTACTCTTTTAGAGTGTTCAACCACTAAGTTTTTAACTAAGGCATTGGGATTTAGATAATCGCGACACAAAAAGCTGTGTCTTAAATCAGAGGGTGGGGAAAAGAACTAATAATTTGGGTGTACATAGGTCTACATTACTCTGCCAAAAGATTCCTGGCACTTGTGTAGCAGCTTGCCTGTAATTAATCCGAAGTGTTGTTGCCTACAACCTCGCATTCCTGAGTTCATTAGTAGAGAACACTAAACATTATGTAATATTTGGATCAACTGTAGAATATAGACAACAGTAGGTATTTGAGAAGCAGTTTCCCCCCATGCGTGGGGGGAAACTGCTTTTCAAATACCAGTAACCAAAATGTTGTATATTCTGAACATTCCGCCAATATCTTCCCATTCATGTTCAGAAATCGTACCCACGTTAAACTTCCAGATATCCGTGGAAACAACCGCCTCGTGGACACCTGAGCGGACTTTTCCCCCCCTACAAAGGTGGAAAACAATGGCGCGATTGACGTGCTGTTTCTCGGTCGTGTCATTTAAAAAAAATGCATTGGCTCGGAGCATTTGAGAGAACCATTTGGAATTTGAATATTTCACCTCTTTTTTTTTTTTTAGGGTCGCGTGGCACAACTCTTTTTTTTTCTCGGGCTACACCCCACTCACAGAGTATTTAAAGTAGAGCTTCTCGTTTCATACCTCAGTTTCGCGGCGGGTTCGAAGGAAGGGGGGAGTGTACGACACCAGCAGTCACACAGGACACCCGGAGAACAACAACAACAACAAACGCGTGGAGAACGCAGGCTGCTGAAGGGGAACTGAAAATGTCCAAGGAAATGTACGCTACGTTCTGCTTGTTGCTCGCGTCCATCATCCTATCGGTGAGTGTTGTTTTATTACGCGGTCTACACACAAGTACGCCTTATTAATAACCACGCCAACGTGCAATTGTATTCTGAATTGAACCTTTAACGTACTGCATTGTGATAAACAATAGACTACCGACTGATTCGCCAACAAGGGTTGCAACAAATTGCCTATGCTGCCTACAACTTGACATAGTTAACGTCCATGCCACGTAATGGCAGTGTATATATATAAGTTAAATGGTATGCCTACGTGACTTACCGTTCCATCCATCCTTACTTATTTTTGCTGCTCCTGAAACAGTAGGACCAACTGTTACTGTAGTCGTGTAATCATGTACCGTGTAGTGTCGCCATCTTGTGGCGCTAACCTTTAACTTCTCTAGAGGTAAAAAAAAAAAAAAAAAAAAAAAGGCGCGACCTGCTATGCCACATACGTGCAGTTTTGCCGAATAATTAGTTTCCCCTCCCTGTAGGTAATGGGCCAGGACTGCTCGCAGCCCTGTGACTGCCCCAATGAGCCCGCTCCCTGTCCCTTTGGCACCAGCTTGGTTCTGGATGACTGTGGCTGCTGTAAGGTGTGTGCCAGGCAGCTGGGGGAGCCCTGCTCCCTGCGTGAACCCTGCGATCACCACAAGATGCTGTACTGCGACTACTCAGTGCTGAGCGACACAGAGGCGGGCATCTGCATGGGTATGTAACTATGTCTCCTCACTTTTCCACCTGTTGTCGGAGAGGAGATGTTGTTTGACTTTCAGAATCTGGCTGGTTTATGTAGACACATTGGTTATTATCAATTGAATGACAAAAATATGATTTTCGAAATGAAAAATTCCTGAGACCATTAATGGCATATAAAATAAACATGGACATTTTCAAAGTAGTTTAAAAAGCAAACCCAGGATGAATAAAAATGTCGGCCTTCAAGCTTCATACTTAATTGTAAAAACGTAAGTTATAAACTATATTGATAAAAATCAATATAGAGGGATGTACTATATATACACACACACACACACACACACACACACACATAATATAACAACCTCCCTCTCTCATATTGACATCCCTATTCTAGCCCAAGAGGGGCAGACGTGCGACCTGGGGGGCGTGGTCTACCGCAGCGGGGAAACCTTCCAGCCCAGCTGCAAGTACCACTGTGTGTGCATGGACGGTGAGATCGGCTGCGTGGCCACGTGCGCCAGCCACATGCGCCTGCCCTCCCTGGACTGCCCGTACCCGCGTCGCGTTCAGATCCCTGGCAAGTGCTGTGAGGAGTGGGTGTGTGACCAAACCCCAGTGGAGAATCCATACCACTCTGCCATGGCTGGTGAGTTATTATTTACATTATTGGGAGTTATCTCAAGCTACCTCCTGGTTTATGTCCAAGATACATTATTACCCTTGGGATGAATAAAGTCATGTGGATCTTGAATCTTCCATGATGTCTGTCTGATGAGGTGCAGAAGTTGGTTTGCTTTATGGGAAACACACAGGGACGGCAGCAGCATCAGCACATGTTCAGAAATCAACACACCATTGAGTGTTTGTAATGCTGCGTGCAATTACTACTACCTATGTTTCACCAGGAGATGGTGCTGTTTCCGCTCCTTGATTTTGTTGTTGCTTAAACATCTAGAAAAATCAAACCCTGGCAATTCTAGTTTAATCTTCGATTTGTGTGTTGACTTTTTCAGGTCTCCTATTTTATTGTTGCCAATGATGTTTTCTTTCTTTCTTTCTCTTTCTGTCACTTTTTTTCCACTCCACTCTCCTCCTTCTCCCACTCTGTCTTATGAAAACAGGAGCCTCTGAATTTCAGCCATTCCTCCCCTCCACTTCCTCCGCCTCGTCATCCTCCTCCTCCTCCTCCTCCTCCTCCTCCTCTTCCTCCTCCTCCGTCCCGGTGTCGCGGCGGGGGTCGGCCCACTGGCCAGAGAGCCCCCGGGACAACTGTGTGGTCCAGACCACCGAGTGGAGCGAGTGCTCGGCGACGTGTGGCATGGGGGTGTCGTCGCGCGTCACCAACGACAACGAGCGCTGCCAGCTGGAGAGGCAGACCCGCGTCTGCCTGATCCGGCCCTGCGGCGCGGAGCAGGACAAGGAGATCAAGGTGAGCGGTGAACCTCCACTCGCTCGCTCAGTGGCGCCGCCGTCGCCATTTTTTTGCGGGCCCTCTCTCCATGTTTTTCAGCATTGAAACATAACATTTGGAGACTTGACGTGTGACAGGGACAAGCACTACTTGTGACACACTACTTGTGACATTTGTCGTTATTTATTCAAACAAATCACGACACAGTCTGTCCTGTATATAGCAACCCAGTATGTATAACATACATTAGCATTGGCCTGGTCAGCACAATGAGTTGATAGTCTTACTGTCCCATTGTGGCTTTTAACTGGCTCGATGGAGACCCCGTATTGTTGATCCCTGAATAGATAACGGTATAAAAATTGTAAAGTGTCTTCCAGAATGACATTTTCAAGTCAACAGCGAGTAGCATGTGTTGTGACCATAGACTGTATATATATATATATATATGTAAAATTATAAAGTGTCTTCCAGAATGACATTTTCAAGTCAACAGCGAGTAGCATGTGTTGTGACCATAGACTGTATATATATATGGACAAACCCTCCGTGACGTCACCCATAGACATTCTAACAGCGGAGATGAAGCCTAAAATGGGGCTTCAGGGCGCCGCCATATTGGACATTTCAGTCTGTGTTCTAAGCCCGCCTACCTCCGGCCAGACCAATCAAAGCCTCGAATCCGTGAAGGTCATGCCGTGATGACAGATGACAGCTGCCAATCAAGTTGACCACGCCCTTAATTATTCATAAAATAAATCCTTCTCTGTGCATTGAAATAATGGATTCTAAAAAATTCACCCCCCTCACAGTTGTCATGGACTCGAACACTACTGAAAGACACCAAAACCGTTTTTTGAACCAGGCTGTAAACATGTTTATTTTGGCTGTAAAGTTGGACATTTTAACATGGGTGTCTATGGGAGTTGACTCCTTTCTGCAGCCAGCCTCAAGCGGCCAGTCGAGGAACTGCAAGTTTTTGCACTTCCGCATGGGCTTAATTTTTCAGCATGGAATGTTGCCGCTTGGTTGTGACATAATCCTCATTGTCACAATAATGTGAATGAGAAAACAGCAGAGAAAGTCACAAAATATGAGAAAATTCATGACAAATACTGAATGTGAAGTAATTGCAAATCATCCTCCCCCCCCCCCCCCCCCCCCCCCCCCCCCTCTGCAGAAGGGGAAGAAGTGTGTGCGGACGCCCAAGGCCCAGAAAGGCATGCGCTTTGAGCTGTCCGGCTGCCACAGCACGCGCCTCTACAAGCCCAAGTTCTGCGGCGCGTGCACCGACGGCCGCTGCTGCACGCCGCTCACCACCGTCACCAGCGAGGTGGAGTTCCGCTGCCCCGAGGGCGACGTCTTCCGCAAGCCCATGATGTTCATCCGGAGCTGCACCTGCCACCACGACTGTCCCCGCGACAACGACATCTTCCTGGCCTCCAACACGCGGAGGATGACCGGGGACTATGACCGCGGCGTGTAAGCATCACGCGACGGAGAGAAGGCTTAACGCGGCAACATGCACGAGCACACGCACGCACACGCACACACACACACCCACACACACACACACACACACTATCAAATGTTATCAAACACAGTCACAGAGGACCACTTTCCTTGTCAATCAACTTAACTATCATTGGCATACACATGGACACACACACACACACACAAACACACACGCGCACACACACACACACATCAATGCCAGTCCACCTTAGAGACTGAAAGAATGTAGCGTCAATTTAAAGTCAAGAGGATCCGCCCTTTTCTTTAACTCTTGTATCAAGCAGTCCGCCAGTAAGGACACACATACACACGCACGAACGCACGCACACACACACACACACACACACACACACTCTCACACGAGAGGCGCTATGTGGCAGCCTTGATGCACTGAACTATATGATCCATCACATGCACTCACCAGGGAACAGGGAAGTGCTTTTAGCCCCACTCTCTTCTCCTGCAGATGGACCAATAATGCCCCACAGATCCTTACACCGAAGGTAACGATGGCAAAATCGTACCTCCAATCATACATGCAATTGAAACGTCTCTCATCCCACCAGCCAATCCTAACGCAGGACAACGGTCCATTCCTCCTAACACAGAACTACTAGCCAATCCCAGCACAGGACAACTAGCCCAAAAAATGGCAACTAGCCAATCCTAACAAAGGATCATTAGCCAGTCCTAATGTCCTAGTGTTGTAACAACACAATGACCATGTTGTATTTTTTGCCATGTTCATTTTGATAATTGTATTGTAGTCAACTTTGGTATTTAATTTTGTTAATAATTTAATCTCCTAATTGTTTAATGACCACTGATCTGTCTTGTTCAGTATTTTTCATCAAACATTTAAAGAAACATATTTTTCTTTAGTACATTATAGCCCTTAGAACGGTATGGTTAATAACCATATAACCAAGACTTTCAAAGACAAAGCATCGCAAACGTACCGAAGAATTTGCTGATAGTAATATTGTTTACTGTTTATTTAAAGGTAAGGAGGAGAAAACGTGTATTATTACACCATGTGTAAATACTGTAAGACTATGTACAGTTTTGTACTATAATTTATGTAACTATTGTCTTGCAATGTCGTAGCAAAATTACCAATTTTTGTAATTGATTTACTTGTGTTTGGGGAACCTTAAAGTCCTATTCATTTGTTTGTTGCACTATTGTCTACATCAATAAAGAAGGTATATTTTTATAGATACACTGGCCCATTTGCATTCATTCTTTTGGCTTAACAAGGAAACTGAGGGATATATACCGTGTATATATATACAGTATATACATATGCTGTGCCACTGATGCAGTAGGACACTCATAGATCATACAATGAGAAAAGACCATGTTAGTACCACACTCAAGGATATGAATAACCCCATGCCTCTGTTTATCTAACAACTCCTGGTGATGAGGCATTGCAATGTTTGCAAAAAAATAAGGACAGTTGAGTTCTTTCCTGCAGGTCTCCATCATCAACACCACCACAGCCGTAGAACTCATATCCTCACACAAATACAATGACGGATGTGTGGCTGGATAGTGCCAGAAGATTTACGTCCATACAAGGGGGAACCTCTGTGTGTTGATTCTGCAGAGTTTCCCGCATAGGTTGGCACATTAAAATATGGGTGCGTGTGCATCAGCTGCACAGAGAGACATGAAAGGGAAAATTCTGAAGAGGGCTGCTGCAGTTCCCCTGCTTATCAGTTACAGTGGCTGGCAAGCAGGCAGGCGGCCAGTTCTTCTGGGGAGCTAATCTGCAGAATGGG
>JAXIVH010000030.1:3564079-3601579 GCA_036785325.1 Urophycis tenuis
AACATCAAGAAATAAAATGAATGAGCTACGTACGTACTAGGTACAGATGTGATTGCTTTAAAACCAATGTCTGCATAGAAGGCTCAACCACCAGTGCTAACAACATCAATCTATATGTATATACCTACCCTCTATGATTGTTGTGGTGCTGGGTGTTGCTTACACACTGTTGTCCCTCTATCTCCCTGGGGACTCACCATGCAGGGGGGAACCAAACCCCTTCTCAATGCAGTTCTATGACGAGGGGAGGAGGAGGGTTGGGGGTCTTTGTATGGCGAGGGAGTCAAAGCAGGAGAAGACGTCACAGTATAATGTGGTGAGCAACCCTGGCCTAAATGTCCAGATTGCTGAGTGCAGGAAAATCTGCTCTAAAGGCCATTGTGTTTCCAACAGACCGTTCCCTAGACAACAGGGTTTCACAGTGTCTTAGATATGCCCATTATACAGCCAAGGAGGGACTTTTGTTATAACCCTAATCCCAACAGTCTCGTTCAATTCATGTTGCTCAGTCCTTAGCATGTACTTCAATTCTTTTGTTCTTTTTTTTCTAGTTTGTTTTTTCAAATTTTTGATCAAATAGTTGATATAAAGTAGACTCCATTCTCTCATTCATTGCTCTGTAGTGTGTTTGACTATTAAATATTAGTATGAAATATTAAGACATTGCCTGAAACTAAACTAACTAACTATGACATTATTAGATAACCTAAAATTGTCTTTGAAATGCTTTTGTTTTGTGTTTTGTGGGCTATTGTACAGCTCAGCATCCTGAGCATGTTATAATTAACGATAATCTGAAGGAAGCTTTATCAAGCAAATTGTAGTAAATTCAGATCCAGGGATTTCCTCGTTTCGCTTGGGTACCGTGTAGCAGCCCTGTTACGTAATGGAGCCATTCTTTTTTCTTTTTTTCTGTATGTATTGCAAAAGCACACCTTTTCTGTATCCTAGGTTACAACCAGAGAGATGGTGTAGGCCTGGCGCTTGCCAGCGAACGGCAGCCCCCAGCCTTGTGATTGGTTACGTGCGGTGCCTGCTGGTCGTCCATTGGCCAACACACCCAGCTTATTGCATACAGAGCCCCCTCCTCTTTTTTTTTACCACCACCTAAACACGTTTTATTTATTTTTTTAAATAAAGATTGCTGGATTACATACAATTGCCACTTTTTCCATCTGATGCATGAAACGGATTGCGATAAACGTCTTGTTTTTAGCTGACACTTGCTTCTACCGAATGAAATAGAGAGAATAAGGTGAGTACAATGGAGGGGATTTGCTACCAGTGATGGGTTATTCATTGTTTCAGCGATGCTCGCGAGGAGATGAAATTTGTTGACATTTTTTTTTGCATTCGGCGCCATTTGCAGACAGGCCATTTAAACGACAGGTGCGCCTCGCATCCCCTTTATTGTCCGGAGGCTCAGTAACCGACGGCCGGTGTACGTTATTAAAAATGATGGTTTATAAATTCACCACAAGACGATACAGCTGTGACCATTCGCAGTATGATTATTGCATTCTAGTTTTCTCAAAAAATTCGCGAATGTTCCTGGAATAGCCTTTACATGATCGCTTTACTATATATATATATAGAGAGAGAGAATGATCATACTTAGGTGCCAAATCGCGCCATATAGGATATATAAATCGTAATTTTCTCTACTGTCCATGAAGGCCAAATCTATATGTAGATTAGGCTACGTAATTTGAGTGCTTTTTACTATATTGATAGATTTTGTTTAAATTGTCTGCCAATCTCGCTGCCTCTGGTCTCTGCCGCGTTCTATCAACTATCAATCATCCTAACTACATTTTAAATTACACTACAATTAGAATAACGAACAGTCAAAACAAATAAATATTGACGTTAGCATTCTTTAATTAAAAACGTGTATCTTGTTTTCCACATCCGGTCAAAATTAAGAGGAACCTAATGACAGAGAATGGACATTGTTTTTTGTACTGCTTTTGTGTTTTTAATGAATATGCTACATTTTAACTTTAGGTCTGTTGATATTGACGGACAAGTGTATTATGTTTTGGACTTCTTTTGCGTTCAGGCGAAAGGTGAAGGCTAATTTATAGATGTGACATTTATCTGATTCAACGTAAAGCCGGTTGCCATAACAACCCCATTTCTCCACATGACGTGAGGTGCAGCAAGTGGCTGCTGGAGCAAAAAATATTGAGCAAACAAAGCTCTTTCTACTCCGTATTTTACACACCAACTAAGGTGGACTTTACCTGGATCACGTGATGAGGGTGGTTGGGGGGGAAGTTAACAAAAGCAGTTCGGGATGCAGAAAAATAATTGTTGAATAAGTTGAATAATAATAATAATAATAATAATAATAATAATAATAATAATAATAATAGGCTGTACATTAAGAAAAGATCATTCTGATGATCCTACTTGAATGGCTAATGGCTAAACTTCTTCCATTAGATTTGTGAGTAGAGCAGAACTCTGACCTCTTTGTCACAGTTCATGCCAGTCAGTGAGTATGGAGAAAGGTTGTCATGACATGTCACTAAGAGAGATGGAGAGAGATGGAGAGAGAGAGAGGGAAATGGGGCGTGTCCCAAGGACTGATGGATACCGCAATTCCTACCCCCCAGCTCTAATCCCACACAGGGCCAGATTAATTTTAAATCTGCTTTTAATCCTTAAACTCACTTTCAGCACTCGCTGGCAAAGCCTGCCGAGCAAGCATGTAGAATATATCTATTCACAAGTCTGTAGTAGCAGCATCTTTTGGTTCACCTTTGCTTTACAGCAGATCAGAGTGTAACTTGACACATGTGACAGGGGACATTGAAAACAAATGCATTGTAAACAAACTGCTGCTGCTCAATACATCAACATTGTAACATTAAAAAAATTGTGACTTTGAGAATAATTATTGTTAGAGTTAGGCCTATTAGGATAATTGTTATCATATCATCTCATCGTGCATTTTGAGTTTGAAAGCTTCATTCATCGTGAGAATATGAACAACCATATTTGACAGTTGATGACGATTGATCCTCAGTTGATGGGCAGTGTGAGCTGGATCTTGTAAGATGTTGTTCTGCTCCGTCCCGTCCCCGTGACCTGACCCTAGCGTGTCCTAAAGTAGCCCTCACCGTACTGATCCCTACATCCACAACAGAGTAGTGCTCTGGTTCACTTTTGTTCCCGAAAACGTGTGTGTGTGTTTATGCTTTTTTGTTTGTTTTTTCTTCTTTGTCCTTTTTTTTACTTCCTCCTGCACCTGGCTGTGTTCTCATATCCCCCCCCCCCCCCCCCCCCCCCTTAATCAGCACTTCCCCAGGTAGCCGGTCCACACACACACACACACACACACCCCACACATCCACCAGGCAGTATGTGCTCTCTGCTCTCTGTACCTTCCTTCACCGGAGCCAAGCTGTGCTCTTCCCCCCCCCCACTGTCTCTCCTTCCTCCTCCTGTGCCAGCTCAGCTGACGTGAGAAAAATAACACACTGTCAGCGAAAAGCCCCGCACTGTTTGGCTGTACACACTCTCCTGCATTTCACCACGCGTCCCGATTGTTCCTGATGCTATATTTACATTGTTTACTTAGCCACTGGAAGGCATAGAAAGTAATCCACTCCAAGTAAGACACTCAGATACTCAGGAAGTGTATTAATTGAAGTTCCACTTAAAACCCTCACTTATTATATGTTGATATTAATCTTTATTTTTACCTTAATAGCTAATGACTGCATAGTAGTCATTATTCAATAATGAATGGGTATTTTTTTTGCAGTATATATATATATATATATATATATATATAATTTTTAAATCTTATCATGTATCTTATGAATGTCTTATAAATGTTACATACACAAATGAACCTCTCTGTTCTGCTATTTGATATTGTGATTTTAGCTAGTTGTTTATTTCTGTTGTCTGAAGAAACACTTGCTCTTTGCTTGTGAGTGGATTGCAGGCTTTCTTTGTGAGCTCGATATCCTCTGTAGAGTGCCTCTAAAAGACTCAAACCTTTCCCTTTGTAGTCCAAAAGAGGGCACTGGGACAAATCAGCAAAAAGCCAAATGGCCACAAAGTGCTTTTCTGGCTGTGTTTGTTAGGGTTAGCAGAAAGGCATTATTCAGTATTGTCTGCCAGTGAGGTAGTATTTGTACGGAATTATGATTATATCAGCCTTATTTTCATTCATTATAATGAGAAAGTACACCCTCAAATGGTTTGTACTATGACAGCAATGTAGCACACCTCAGTTGGATTCTTTAAATTTGGCGAAGGAGTCACACATGCAGGCCTAATGATAAGCCTGTACTGTCATAGATTTGCATGAAAGTTATAGAATTAGAACATATCACGGTGGCCTACAGTTGACATGATATTGCTGTGGGATGGAGCCGCTCGTGCCTGGAGTTGGCCTAGAGGTCACAGTCACACCATGTGGCACATCCCATCCATGACCCCTCAATGGAAGGACCCAAGAGACCTGTAAAGGACCTGCACACGTGCACTATTACTTGGTATCAGACCTTGCACCGAGGCTGTCTGGATATCCAAATGTAGACTGGCCTGATTAGCTTTTGGTTTTCTTTGACTCTTCAAACAGATTGAACAGATTCCTTTTTTTTATTGAAGTCACCGATGAGGCTGTCACAATCAGGCGTTAAGTTCTCCCTGAATCATTGTTCTGTTGCAGCCTGAGCTTAGCCACCAATTTGCCCTTTATTGCTGCCTTTATTGCTGTTTCTTGCCCTTTATTGCTGTATCGCTATAGCCACTGTCGGAGTTTGGGTGAGGCCAAGGCTATTTTAGATGTGCAGGCTATTTGTGTGCTTTTATGCGTTTGCTTGTGTATTTGGAAGAGGTAATCATTTGTTTGGAATGTTCTCATCAGCAAAGTATGCATTGTTTCATTCAAAATCGGTTCTTCACTGTTATCAACAATCAAGTCGTGGATTAGCGAGCATGTGCTTAGCTATGCATGCCAACATATGAGAGAACACAAGATAGTATTGTGCGCAATTCAGTGTTGCAAGCCCTGGTTAGTACAGTGTGTGTCTGTGCGTGCGTGTGTCTGTGATAGCAGATACACTACAGGTTCAAGCAGTACTGATGCAGGTAGTTGGAGCATCAGGAAAAGAGAGAGAGCGAGAGAGAGAGAGAGGGAGAGCGGAGGGGTGGGCTGATAACGGCGGGATTAGCAGCAGTAGCCAGTGTGCGTGTGTGTGTGTGTGTGTGTGTGTGTGTGTGTGTGTGTGTGTGTGTGTGTGTGTGTGTGTGTGTGTCTGTGGGTGTGTGTGTGTGTGTATGTGTGTGTGTCTGTGTGTGTGTGTGTGTGTCTGTGTGTGTGTGTGTGTGTGTGTGTGTGTCTGTGTGTCTGTGTGTGTGTGTGTGTGTGTGTGTGTGTGTGTGTGTGTGTGTGTGTGTGTGTGTGTGTGTGTCTGTGTGTGTGTGTGTGTGTGTGTGTGTGTGTCTGTGTGTGTGTGTGTGTGTGTGTGTGTGTGTGTGTGTGTGATACAGAGAGAGGATTTAGTATCCACCCAGTGATACAGACAGGATGCTTCTCTCTAGGATGTTTTTTTGTACAAGGTGCACGATCATTAGAGACAGAGACTCATGCACTAACAAATAACAATTGACATTGAACATCGCTAACCTTTCTATTTGGAGAAACCAGTATCAGCTTTAACCTGAATCCCATAGAGGTGTAGCCTGGAGACCGTCCCGATCACGTGTCCTCACGTTCTGTTTCGCTGCACGGATCAGTCTGGACCTCTAGCCAGCCACATCAGCGGGTGGGACTACTCTCCTTGACAGGCAAACTCTGTTAGCCAAACAGTGGAAAAGAAACGGGACGCCATCGCCATTACGGTGCGCCGTTCAGATGGCTTTAATGGTTCGCTTGACGAGTGCTCATTTTACTCAAAGTGCAATTTACTTCAGTTTGTACACTGACACAAACTGACTGGGCTGTGTGGACGCCGTGAATGGGCGGGGTTATGGTGGTTACAGTAAGACGAGACATGCCTCCTGCAGGACGTTGGTATACATAAAGAGCGTTTCAAATTTAAAGGTGGCGGCAGTAGCTCAGTGGGTAGAGCGGGTGGACGGAGCGGGTCGTCCACTCACCATAGGGTCGGCGGTTCCATCCCCTTGATCCCCCTCCTCCTCCTCCAACTGTCCACATGTCGAACCCCACAAATGTACTGATTGTTAGTCGCTTTGGACAAAAGCGTCTCCTAAATGCCCCCTTTACCCCTAAATAAATGGTTGGAATTTGAATCGCTGACAGGTGAATCTCAATTGGACCAGACTTTGACGTCACTGTGGGACAAAGACGTCACCATTATGGGTCTGCTGTTATTATGTACCAGGGCGTGGGTAGTAGACTAACCTGCTGAGGATAAGGCTGCTACTCGTGTTCTTGTGCATTTAAAAGGAGCAGACCCATAAATAGTGTTAGGAGCGACGCTGTGTTTGTCCGACAGTGACATCACTGTAAAAATGATGAGTTGATTTTAGGATTTGTTCCCAATGAATTGTATAGCAGCCTTCTAAGTCACGTGATAACTCACAATGATAACAAATAGGATCTTGGCTCCAAAAAGCGCACAACGAACACGTCCGTCAAAGTATTGTTCTGTTTGGAGTATCGACCGAGTATTGATTGTTTTGGGGTCACTCAAAGGTAGCAAATGAGGATCAATACATAAAGACATCTGATATGCTCTGTTGTCGCTGTCAAATGATTCCCGTCTGACAGTTGACTTTGGTGGTCGACAACAAGGCTGTGGCTGTCTATTCATGTGTCATTTTGTTTTAGTTGCCTTGTATCTGAATGGTTTTCTGATGATTTCATTATGATAATGAGGGGGCTGTTTTGTCATACATTGGTCATGCTGTTAGAAATGGTTAGATATAGTTTGAAATAGTTTACAGACGATTTACTGTGTTCTAAATAGAGAATGACAGTATATAGCACTTGAATAAGGCACTGCATGGAGCAGCTAGAGGGTAGACTACACAGTATACTATACTATACTATACTATAATGCATTGTAGAGCCAAACTATACTGTGTGTCTGTGTGTGACCATGTTATGTGGTTGTGTGTATAAGCACATGTGTATGTGTGTACGACAGATCCGCCGTAATCAGCACTGTCCCAAACAGCTTTTACTTTGAGTCTTTGTAGCAGAAGAACAAAATATGTCCCATATGTGGGTCCAAAGTGATCTCTTCATAGATTGTATTTTGTATTTTAGCCTGATGGTCCAACCAATGATGATAGCTGTGGCATGATAGCTGTGGCATTGGCTTTGGCTTTGCGTGTGTGTGTGTGTGTGTGTGTGTGTGTGTGTGTGTGTGTGTGTGTGTGTGTGTGTGTGTGTGTGTGTGAGTGTGTGTGTGTGTGTGCGTGCGTGCGTGCGTGTGTGTGTGCGTGTGCGTGTGTGTCTCATCTCGCACGTTTGTCATCTCCGACTAACAGGGGATGTTCCCCATTCCTTTCCACAACCGCTCTGCTCTGAACTGAACGTCGGCCTCCCCCCCCCCCCCCCCTTTTATTTTCACTACTCCAGCTATCGCCATGACAACAGACGAGGCAGCGGACAGCCAGCAGCAGAAGAAGAAGCGCGGCCACCGGTCAGCCGAGGAGCCGGAGGAGGAGGTCGAGCACGCGGCCCCAGCCGAGGCCGGCCCCGGGCCCACGCCGGCGCCCCACCACCAGCAGCAGCAGGAGGAGGAGGAGGAGGAGGCGGAGCTCCGGCCCCGAGCGCGCACGTCGGCGGGCCGCGGCCTCTCGCGCCTCTTCTCCTCCTTCCTGAAGCGCCGCTCGCAGCACGGCGAGGAGGGGGGCCGGGCCGGGGGGCCGGGCGACAGCAGTGGCGGAGGGAAGGAGCCCAAGGCGCCCATCGCCGACCCCGAGCCCGAGCTGAAGGCCGAGGGCGAGGGGGAGGGGGAGGGGGAGGGGGAGGGAGAGTTGGCGGCAGACCAGCGCTCCGTCAGCAGCAACGAGGCGCAGGTGAGCTGATGGCGACGCCGCCGCCCCCGGTGTTGGTGGGAGGTGCACCCCCCCCCCCCCCCCCTCCATGGACCCCCCCCCCTCAGGCTTGTGAGGGAGAGGAAAAGTGTATTAGTGAATATATATTTCCGTTTTAGATGCATCTCTCACGCCGGGGATTTAGCAGTCACTGTGATTGATGTGAGCACTTCCAGAACACGCAATAAAACAACGTTGTGTTATCCGTCATATAAGATAAGCCTTACTTTATTCATCCCAAACGGGAAATGTGGCCGTCACAGCTAAATTGCAGGACAGGAATCAGCAATGAGAGATACAGACATTTTAAATATGGTGCAATAATGTTGTAAATGAAACATTCTAATAATAAGATACACAAAGTTATTTATGGCATTCCCTGGAGACAGTGGATGTTAAAAGCCTTTGTTGGAAAATATGGCTGCCAAGTCTTCCATCACGTATCTGAGACGTCTACACATGAAGAACTGATGTTCAAAGTGGCCTGCAGTGTGCAGGGCTGTTGTTCTGTACATGACATGACATAAAAAGTGTCGAAAACAACCTTTTATTAAAATTAGAAACCTTTTATTTTAATACGAGGCAACCAATTTGCAGCAAGACACTCACTCATTGATTCCTACATCCTACATTGCACATTTATTTATTTTATGTCTATCTTTTTATCTTATGTGTGTGTAAAATTGTATATTTACCTTTAGCACTTAGCAAATGTCTTGTCTTGTCTGTTGTGCCTGTTTCACCGTGGAAGAGTGAGAAAGGTCCTCTCGATCCCTTTGTACGTTTTGACATGTGAAGGACTTGACACGGAAGCTACTTTGAATCTTTGAATCTTTGAACATGACCTGCATTCAAACGTCGAAAGCCCAATCATTCTGAGAACGACTGTAAACAACAAGCACTTTATCAGCCTGACGTGTTGGCACTGAGTGCTCCTTTGTCCCTCCTCCCCTCCTCCTCTCCCCCCCCTCAGCCTGCACAGGTAGAGGAGAAGGAGGACGACAAGTCAGACAGCGAGGACGACGGAGACAAGGAGGCCGAGAAAGGAGAGGACGGCGGCTCCGAGAAGGACAGAGAGCGGCAGGAGGAGCCCGAGAAAGCAGGAGAAGGAGAAGGAGGAGGAGGAGAAGGAGGAGGAGGAGGAGAAGGAGGGGAAAAGGAGGGCGAGGGCGGAGAGGGGGAGGCGGAGGGGAAGAGAGAGAACGCGTGCGAGGCGGGAGGAGAGGCCAAGGTGGTGACGGCCCCGCGCCGACCCAGGATCATGCAGATCCGAGTGACCCTGCTGGACCACACTCTGTTTGAGTGTGAGCTGGATGTAAGACGCACCGCCACAAGACAGCACACTTTCAGACACTTTCAGTCTCAGCCCCCCCCTGACCCCCCCGCCGCCCCAACACACACACACTTTTATTTCAAACATACCGCCCCCCCCCTCCCCCCCTTCCTGTGAGCCAAGTATTCTTACGGAGAATGCCTTTGTTTTGGTTCGACAGCTGCAAAACAGATCCCCCCACCCCACCCCGTATGTGTTTGTGAGTGTGTGTGTGTGTGTGTGTGTGCGTGTGTGTGTGTGGAGGAGACAGGGCTGATAATAAGGAGGGGGGAGGGAACATATTCCTTTGTGGCCCTTTCTCAGTTTGCACCATCTGCTAATTAATTAAATGCATGTTATAGGCCACAAGATCAATTGAAAGTAACATACATTATGTACAGTGTTAAGATACATAATTCCCAAGATACACAATGATGCCCAATGGTAAGCTAACGTGTTATCATTAATCATTTCATTGTTAATGTCTGTCTGTCTTGCCTGTCTTTCTCTCTGTCTCCCGGTCCATCTCCTTTCATGTCTACTGTCTACCGGTCTTCCTCCCTGTCTGCCTGTCTGTCTAATCTCACTGTCGGTCTTTCTGTCTGCCTGTCTGTATCCCTGTGTGTCTGCCTATGATCTAGAAACATGCCAAAGGCCAGGATCTGTTTGACAGGGTGTGTGACCACCTCAACCTGCTGGAGAGAGACTACTACGGCCTGGCCATCTGGGAGACACCCAGCATGAAGGTGAGTCTCTTTATGTTGTCTTTTACTGTACTCGCATCCTTACCTTCTGCCATTTCAACTGCAGCCCTCAGTGAAACGCATAATTAGAAGAGCCACCATGCCAAACCTTTGTGAGCGCAGAAGCTAGCCCTTCTCCTACAAAAATACACTTACAATCTCAGTTAAGAGAGCCACACATGCATGGCTTCAGATGCAGAAAACCAAATATATAGATATGATATCCATATCTACCAACTATTGACCTAGAGTGTCATGGTTTGATTGCAGCATGATTGTTCTAAATTGTAAATGTAAATGTACTTTATTTATAAAGCCCTTTACAACAATCCTTTCGGTGTACGAAAGTACTTTACAGCAGGTAATAAATAAAGAGAAGAATAAGTAAAAACAATTAAAAACAATAAAAAAAACTATAAAATACAACAAAATCAAATAAGATAAAGTCTGATAAAAGTGTTAACATACTACTGGGTATTAAAAGCCATCCTAAATAAGTAGGTTTTTAGCCTAGATTTGAAGAGGTCCAGGTCAGGCCATCTTGACCAGCTTATTCCAGAGCCTGGGGAATTTGAATGTGAATGATTTGTGTTTGGGGAAGGAAAGATCAGCACAAAGCCAGAAGTCAGACTCCTTTGCTTGCATCTTCAAGCACTGATATGGTATAGAGAAAATAGACCTGAGAGTGACTAAATCTTGCTCATCCAACATGTTTCCATCTAGATCTGGATGGACTTCACCAAGGAGATCCGTCGACAGGTGCAAGGTGAGATCCAGGTGGTATTTAGGAAAGCTGTCAAATCAACCGTGGTTCAAATGAACCATTCCTTTTTTTTCCCTTCTTTTTGCAGGAACCGACTACAATTTTACATTTAATGTAAAGTTCTACCCCCCCGACCCAGCCCAGCTATCGGAGGACATTACCAGGTGCGAGTATGAGTGTTGTTGTACGCGTGCTAGAAGCGGACTGGTCACTGATAATGTGATATATACTGTGATACTACGGGTTATTAGGTTTTTTTGGTGCGTGAGTGAAAGTTATGCAGCAATAATGGGAGCTACATGCATTCCATAGAAAATAAATGTTTACTTTAAACATTTCTTTAGAAGTGTTCCATAGTTAAAAATGTTTAGAGAACAAAAATGAATAGTTGTATGAGATGATTGTCTGCTTGTATCGTTCTGATGTACTCTACGAACAGGTTCACGCTCGGTGTAGTTGGGGTACTTACCGTTTAAGTTAACTAGTTCTTCAAACACTAGACTTACTAGACAGAATGTTTAGCGTGCAAATGAATGAAGACTAAATAAAACATCTGGAGACTACGCTCACTGACATGCAAAACCGACAGACTAAGTAATCCAGGGCTATACAACTGTACAGTCTGTCAATAAATTGAAAGAGACAGACTTCTCTGCATAGCCTCCACCCTCTCCACCACTGTTTTTCCCTCACTGTTTTTCCCTCCCTATTTATAACATTTACTGGCTGTTAGCCCTTATGCACAGCCCCTCCCTCCCTCCCCCAGCCTGGACTAAATTAACTTTATTCTTATTTATCCTGATTACGTTGTATTTTTTGCAGTTGAAAAGAATTAAAACGAAAAAAAAAATCCGATTCGCCTCAAAGGAAGCATGTTGTTCTCCAAGGCTCTTTCCAGAGCATCGCGATTGGCATTCCGGATGCCGGCACGACAGGACCTGATGGGGGGGGGGGGGGGGGGGGGGGGGGGTGGGGGAGGCGGGGGGTGTGTGTGTGTGTGGATATACTAACCTCTCTGTGTGGCGGGTGGCTGCCCTCTCGGGCCACTCCCCCCCCTGTAGGTACTACCTGTGTCTCCAGCTGCGCAAGGACATCCTGGCCGGCCGGCTGCCGTGCTCCTTCGTCACGCTGGCGCTGCTGGGTTCCTACGCGCTGCAGTCGGAGCTGGGCGAGTACGACCCGGAGGTCCACGCGCCCCACTACGCCAAGAGCATGAAGCTGGCGCAGGGCCAGACGCAGGAGCTGGAGGAGAAGATGATGGAGCTGCACCGCACCTACAGGTGCGGAACGTCTGAAACACAAAACCATCAGCCTCACTCCTGGGGAGGCAATACCTTAGTGGGTAGAGCGGGTGGACAGAGCGGGTCGTCCACTAACCGTAGGGTCGGCGGTTCGATCCCCTTGATCCCCCTCCTCCTCCTCCAACTGTCCACATGTCGAACCCCACAAATGTACTGATTGTAAGTCGCTTCGGACAAAAGCGTCTGCTAAATGCGCCTTTTAAAAAAAAAACATTTCTCATATCCACAGAGTGAGCGTTGACACTGTTGGGAGTAGGTTGCATTATAAACGTGAATACCGCTGCCGAGTTTGCTTCCGCCGCGCACGTTAGAGGAGATAGAGAACTAAACTTGTGTCCAACAGTCGGGCTTTGTCAGTGACGGCCATCGTTTAGTTACCTTGTGTTTTCATCATTGTTATTTTCTCAAGGTCTTACCAGAATGATACATTGGCCTTGTAAACCTTTTTGGATTGTGTGTGTGTGTGTGTGTGTGTGTGTGTTTGTGCGTATGTGTGCATTGATATGTATTTTCTATTCTCACATCCCACATAGCCGCCGGTGCCCTAGTCTTAAGCATTTCAGTGCTCAGTTTAATCCTGTCTTTGTTTGTGTGTACCTGACAATAAAACACTCAAACTCGCACTCTTGTACTCGGTCCTAGATCGATGACCCCAGCGCAGGCCGATATGATGTTTCTGGAAAATGCTAAGAAGCTCTCCATGTATGGAGTGGACCTCCACCAAGCAAAGGTAGGTATGGCCCAGACAAACTAGGCACTTCCTCTTCTGCTAAGGGCATCTGGTAGCAGTAGGATCGCCTGTCCCATGCTCATTTCCTATTTGACTTTCCCCATCCCTATAATGATTAAAATGATTGCAATGTGATATTTGATACATGTTGTAGTATCTGTAATATAAAATATTGGACATGGCACCAAAACTCTGTAAAACACAAGGCTATCCTGGCTAGCAGAAACTAGGTCAGCCTGTTTCCGTCCAAACAGGGTATAAAATATGGAAGCATTAAAGGAGGTCTGTTACCACCTTGTGGACAATAGGGAACATTGCATTGAGCTTTTACAATCTTTGAACTAATAAACTAAACCTTTATCTTTATATCCATCATTTTTTTCTTTCTCTCTCCCTCACCCCCGCCCTGTCCCCCTACCTTTTCTTTTTATATCTTTAATTATATCCATAATTCATTCCTACCACCACCCTCCCTCTCTCCCCCCCCCTCTCCCTCTCTCCCCCCCCTCTCCCTCTCCCCCCCCCTCTCCCTCTCTCCCCCCCCCTCTCCCTCTCTCCCCCCCCTCTCCCTCTCCCCCCCCCCCTCTCCCTCTCTCCCCCCCCCCTCTCCCTCTCTCCCCCCCCCCCCCTCTCCCTCTCTCCCGTGCCCCTCCCCAGGACCTGGAAGGGGTGGACATCACACTGGGCGTTTGCTCCAGTGGGCTGATGGTGTACAAAGACAAGCTGCGGATCAACCGCTTCCCCTGGCCCAAGGTGCTGAAGGTGTCCTACAAGCGCAGCAGCTTCTTCATCAAGATCAGGCCCTCTGAGGTGCATGCGCACACACACACACTCACGCTGCCGTCGTCACTACATAGTGCAGCTTTAACTCATGCACACGAGCACACAAGCATACACACATAAACATATACACACACACGGGGCGGCAGTAGCTCAGCGGGTAGAGCGGGTGGACAGAGTGGGTCGTCCACTAACCGTAGGGTCGGAGGTTCGATCCCCTTGATCCCCCCTCCTCCTTCAACTGTCCCACATGTCGAACCCCACAAATGTACTGATTGTAAGTCACTTTGGACAAAAGCGTCTGTTAAATGCCCCCTTTACCCTTTTACACACTCACAGCCACTCACATGCTGTTATCACTTAATAGTGAGACTTTCAACATACACACACAGACACACACACCCGTCATCAGTAAATAGTGCAGCTTTAACTCACACACACACACACACACACACACACACACACACACAAACACACACACACACACACACACAAACTCATGCACGCATACACACACCCTCACACACACACACACACACACACAAACTCATGCACGCATACACACACCCTCACACACACACACACACACACACACACACACACACCCTCACTCACACACTTTCCTGTCATCACAGTGTGTTGACAGCTACAGTTTTGAACATGCTCACATCACGCACACAAACACACAAACTGAGGCCTGCTGTGTCTCTTTCATGCAGCTGGAACTTTATGAAAGTGCCATCGGCTTCAAGCTACCGAACTACAAGGCTGCCAAGAAGCTTTGGAAAGTTTCTGTGGAGCATCATACATTCTTCAGGTAATATATACAGTATATTTATATATTTATATATTCAGTACTTTAAAAAAATGTTACTGTAATGTTAAAACCTTTGGTTCTTTCTAGCTAACATACATTCGCAAAGCTGTGCATCTATAAATTGCTTTCCGTAGCATTCTGATGTGATGAAATCCTAATGAAAATATGTTTCATCGTGTAAGACACAGTTGCGCTGGACGCTATCTTGGTTCCGAATTCTAGCTGCCATCTTTGTTTGAACCGCTAGCCTCTTATCTTGGTTCTAAAAGCTTGCAGTCGGCTCCACTCACCAAATCGCATTTTAGGTAAGCGGGGTCCATTTTGTGTGCGTTTATCAGGCTGACCTCCACGGAGGTGGCCACCACACCCAGGAAGTTTCTGGCACTGGGATCCAAGTTCCGCTACAGTGGGAGGACGCAGGCGCAGACAAGACAGGCCAGCTCACTGATCGACAGGCCCGCCCCGCTCTTCCAGCGCTCGTCCAGCAAGAGGAACTCCCGGAGCCTGGATGGAGGTACACACACACACACACACAATGCAGGCAGTTGTTTTTAAGGAGAGGATAAGCAGTTGGGAATTTCGGGATTCGTACATTTTTGGGATGTCAAGGCCCTCCAAAATGTTTTGTGATTTACGCAGGCATTTTACGCAGGCTTGGATGCTTTTGTGCAGCCTGACACCCCCAGACCAATTTGCAAATGTTTCCTGGTCTTGAACTTGAACCGAAATGCTTCTGGACTCAAATGGACGGACCTTCAACCAATCAGAGTAATGAAGCATGACAGCGGCAGCCATTTACCAAGCCATCTTGGCTGTGGGCGTATCTATGTACCATGGTTCTATGTCCCCCAGTTTAATACTCTCTAATTGTATTAGGGTATTTTTTTTATATTACATAAATATAGATGTAAAATTTATGATAATAAGGCTTATATTTAATATTTCACATATATTTAATTTCATCATTTACTTTGATTTGAAGGTCCCCATTGATATTCTAATACTGAGTTAGATTGTTGTAAACTTGGCATTAGTTTCCTAAAGTGTAGGCGTTTTATAGTTAAAGTCATATGGCAGTACCGGGGAACAGAATAGCCCCTTAAAAATGTCCCACAATAGCCCTTGGCTTATTATGTCATAATAAGCCAATTCATAGCTGAGGAACATATTTTTCAGGTTCCCTGTATGTGCTATATAGAGATTGGGCACATAGGACCCTGGGAACATAGCGCCCTGGGACAGCACATATGGGTGGGAGTAGGATAATGGAATAAAATATATAGAAGAGGGCTTTTTCCTCTCCGTACTCTTAACCTAAACAAAATCACATGCACCACAGTCTACAATTAGCGGATGTACACTCAAATAGGTCACGTGAATATGATGCTCAAACTACTTATCATAATTATCATAAGTTACATTTTTGAATCTGCCCTTTTGTTTTCCAAACCAATCATTTTTATTAATTTAATGAATGGCTTTACTGATTATTAGCCTGCATTCTCCAGAGAGAGTTCAAGTGAACGAGTTGAAAATAGTGGACACATTTTGTGCATTTTTTTAATTGACCAGCTCTCTTATGCTTTAAACACACTCAGTATGGCTCTCCATTTGCTGGTGACTTTACAGCCTTTTGGGCGAAAACAAAAATTGATATTCCCATCCGGTGGAGACACTCTTGTCCCTTGGTGTTTGATGCTGTTACATATCCAATAAAGCCCTGGGTCCCTGAAAACAAGGGAAATAAATTCAGTTCTTACTTCCCTCAGGGCTCCGCTGAAAATGCTGCGTTGCGTGCTATCGTCACATCAACTCATCGTTTAATGTGTTCCCCGCGGGTGCCACTAAACATTTACTTTTACGGTGAAAGCAATCAATGTACAAAGAATGATAACACCGTTTACGAGTGAACGTGGCGAGTTAACGTCCTCGCGTTCATCGCCGTCGAATATTGAAGCTCTGTGATTTTTTTTTTTTTTAACTTGACAGTGCTGGGATGTGGAGCGCCTTGCTTTGCAAATGTGTCCACGACACTCTTTAGACACGACACCGATAGCACTGACATGTCCGTCTATCCAAAACTTTATGATCTGTCAACGCACACGCGCTCCTCGGAGCCCTGCCAGCGCCTCTCTCTGCCAGCAAACAACGCTGTGTGGGCACGGGCCCTTGGGCGATGACGCTGTCATACATCACTACCCATCATCCCCACTGCCGCCCGCTCAGTGTCGATGTCACTGCTATTGTGAGGTTGTTGTGCGTACGTTTGTCTGGTTATGTAACTATTCATGCCACCTTCTGATTCCTGCGAAGCCTTAACGAAGTGTTGCATTTCTCAATCATTGCAATTATAATTCTGACATCACATCTTGAGACGTTGTTCCTCATAAGTAACCCCGAGGCATCGGATGGCGGTTCCCCACTCTCTCCATCCCTCTCTCTCCGTAGCCATGGCAACCACCCCGGACAAGAACAGCCGCCCCGTCAGCGCGCCCATCATGTCCCCCGTGTCGCCGGACACCGCCCCGTCGCCGCTGCCCTCCTCCGGGGCCGCGCCGCGCAGCCTGCACCGCCACACCGCCGCGCCCAGGGAGCGCCAGTCCCGCTCGGCCGACAGGCGGGCCAACGTGAAGGCGGAGCGGCCCCCCGAAGCCACCAAAGCCCAGAGCCCCAGACCCGAGTCCACGCCGGACATCAAGGTATGGGGGCGGGGGGGGGGGGGGGCGGTGGGTGTGTGGGTGACACTCACACCGTGTGATTATAGAGAGAAGTCAAAACACTTGTGAGATCCTTCCTGAGGGGAAATATCCCTCCTGAGATCCCTCCTGAGGGTAAAACATCCCTCCAGAGATGGAAGGGAAGCCATCTCTTGAGGTGATGAGACACAATGCCGTGATTCTGTTCACTGATTGAACGCGCTTTCCAACATGGCCGTGGCCCGTGACCACGGTTTTCAGGTCGACGTCAACGCGATTTGAGTAAACGGTGAACCCTGCGGCGGTGCCTTTGAACCGCCTGTCATGTACGTGTTTGATTCCGAGTGACGGTTTTCTGAGCTCTGTCTCTGCCGCCGCAGTCAGTGGCCAGGAGGGAGCGGAGGCCCTCCCCCACCGTGAACGCCACCAACGGGGAGAGAGAGAAGAAGAGTCAGGTGTGTGTGTGTGTGTGTGTGTGCGTGCGTGCGTGTGTGTGTGTGTGTGTGCGTGCGTGCGTGTCTGTGTGCGTGCGTGTGCGTGTATGTGTGTGTGTGTGTGTTCGTGCGCGTGCGTGTGTGCGTGTGCGTGTGTGTGTGTGTGTGTGTGTGTGTGTGCGTGCGTGCGTGTGCGTGTGTGTGTGCGTGTGTGTGTGTGCGTGCGCGTGTGTGTGTGTGTGCATGCGCGTGTGCGTGTGTGTGTGTGCGTGTGTGCGTGCGTGTGTGTGTGTGTGTGTGTGCGTGCGTGTGTGTGTGTGTGTATGCGTGTGTGTGCGTGCGTGCGTGCGTGTGTGTTTGTGTGTGCGTGCGTGTGCGTGCGTGCGTGTGTGTGTGTGTGTGTGCGTGTTTGTGTGCATGTGTGTGTGTGTGTGTGTGTATTCACTGCCGCACCGATGACGAGCGCACTGTGAGACTTCTAGGAATGTGTGGACTAAAACACAAAACACATTGACAGGAACAGTATGCTCCTATCCACAAAATTGTTATTTAAAGGTGCTGTAGGTAAGATTTAAGCACTATAATAATTGTAGCAATTTGTTACAAATACCGTAGCCCTCAATCAGCTGTTCTTAGTGACTTATTTGCTCTGAGAGAATATCTCTTCAGGTTGACGTCGCCTGCCTCTTTATGAAACACTTCACATTTTTGACGGCTCCCGGCTCATTTATGACCAATCCAAGGGAATCTCTTTGCTGATCAGTTTTGGGGAGTCCGTCTTGTCTGTCAATCACATGCTCGCACATAGCATTATTCTAGTGACGGAAGGAGCAGAGAGGAAGGGAAGGGTTTTTGGTTGTTTACATTCAAGTCTTGCTCTCTTCTGCTCTTTTCTGTCCTCTTTCTTTGCAACCCTCACATCTTACTTACAGCAGCTTTAATCCAATTGTTTATGTCACTTGCACCCAATATATGTAACTTAAGGTGGTTGGCATTGAATACCAAACTGACGATGTTATGCGTGTGTTTAGCAGCATTCATATGGATCCCTGAGGGACTCTAACATGATTATGATGTTCTTCCCTCCTTGTTTTGGGGGGCGTGACAGAAGCAGCATTCCCCCCGAGACAGAAACAAGACAGAGATGGTGCGAGGGAGGAAGGTTAGAATGAGCTCTTCAGCCGACTGGTCACTCACCATATGCTGCTCTCTGCATCTGCTCGCACATCAGCGCACTTAAGATAACGCTTTAAAGCTTGTTGTGCTTTTTTTTTTTTTCTTAAAGGGATGTACAAAAAAAATGTGATGTGATGCAAAAGTAAGACACATATTGCCCCTGATTGCCACTGTATTGTTTTGCTTATTCTGTTGATGTTTGTTCTCTGGTCTTGTCCATGGTTCTGCAGAACCATGATGGTTTGATATCTACCCATATAAGAGCATGCTATGGAATACACTTGCTCCTCAAACATTTCATTACAAAGCCTCTGTTCTTGTAAACGTCAACTATATTACACTTAATAATGTATAATGATGCGCTCTCAATGTTAGTGCCTTTTTAGGCAATTTGCACTTTGCAGTTTTATTAGTATACACCGTAAAGTTTGAATACTAAAATGAACAGCATTTGAATGCCTTGATGTAGGGATATAGATAAGCCAAGGCATCTTGTTCCTAAAGTTCCTAAAAATTGCACATAAGAGTGCTATAGCTGCCTTACTGTCTCAAGCAAGCCAGCGTGACATGCAGGCATAAAACAAGCAGCTGCTCCCCTCATGTTTTAATGGTAACATTGCAGGTTTATGGGATGCCTACTCTTCTTTGAGTGGGGAAGCCATCCATTTCGGCCATTTCGCCAGAGGACCTTTTGAGTCTTCAACACTGTGCTGCAATTGGTCCACTGTTGCCCTTTATAGTGCACTATTTGGGCTGTCAGCATTTCGTAGGGTTGTCCGAAATCCAAGTGTACAAATCTGATTCGCTATATATTGCAGTACAGCCAGAATACCCACGATGCACATTCAAATAGTGAAAAAGTGCACAACTGATTTTGACACTATCCCATGATGATGCATAGTGGGTTTCATTGTTGTCAGATTCATCCAATAGAGTCCAGCACATACACATACATACGTCATGCAAATGAGCTGTCACTTGTCAGCTCGTTTACCAAGACCAATACACCTCACGATTATAGATAGATTTCCAGCTCCTAGTTAGTGTCCGAATTCCCACTATACTATACTATACTATACTATACTATACTATACTATCCAAAAAATAACGGAATGAGGGAACATGTGCACCAAATCAAACACCTGAACAGGTGTCACGGCACACTCTTGTCACAGACACCAAGCTGTAGACACTTCACACGTATGTATCCACATGTATGCATCTATGTATGTGTGTGTGTGTCTGCGATGAGACTATTCTTATATATGGACATGGATATTATAATCACGCCGCATACAAGACCCGTCAAAGTCTGAACAGAGCTCCCGACAATGCCTTGATGCCCACTGCAGGCCCCCCCCCACCCCCACACCCCGCCAGGAGATGGGGGGGGGGGGGTGGGGGGACACAGCAGGCAGCCAGTGCATGCCTGCCGCGGCCCGCTGTAATCTGCTGCTTGCATCACTCCGGCTGTCGCTCCCTGCCTGGCGGGTGGGGGGGTGGGGGGGGGGGGGGGCGGAGCCTCCGTGTGCATGGTGCTGCTGTCCAATCACAACACCCTCCCTCCCCTCCCATGTTACCGCCACTCGCTTGCCATTATTTTTTATATGATTCAACGTTTTTTTTTTTGTTTGGTTTACTTTTGGATGAGTACGTTGGCTAATGTTTTTCACCCCCGTTCAAAGAGTTCCCCTCTTCCTTTATGTCCCCACAGAAACGAGCTAAGAAACTAGAGGGAGAAACTATTTATATCAGGCATAGCAATTTAATGTTGGAGGTTTGTATTCCACTTGTAGAGTGTCCGCTTCCTTTTTGTTTTCGTTTTTTTGTGACCTCACAGTTTCTGTGTTTGCATGTAGGATGTGGTTTTTTTTTTTGCATGTGTTATTTTGTTTTTATCGTGACATTTATTTGGATTTCTTCTTCCCGTCTCTTAAGCTACCTAGTTTACAACTAAACCCTAATGGCCTGGCATGCACTATTTTCCTTTCAAACACTCATGCAAGTAGCTCAATCACTTCTATTTGACGTCGTCTTGCTTGTGCGTTGGCATCGTTTGCAAAAATACACGACTCAGAGGAGTTGCACCATTTATTATTATATTATATATATTATTACATTATGCCGTGGTGGACTGTGTGTCCAGAAAAGTTGCTACATACGGCACAAATTTTCCAATTCTATTGAACATAACATCCATGTAGAGTATATATATATCTATATAGATATATGACAGCCGATATGAAGTCATGCATGTAGTACATGCACTCGCACAGACATTGTGGTTGCATTGTGCAAGTTATCACACTGCATCAACCACAGAGACGTTTTCTGCATTGGCCAAGGAATTCAGCCAATGTTCTTTTGAAGACAGTCTCTTGAAAACACACTCTTAGCTGTGTATTTTTCCAAATATTTGCCACTTGTTGTTTCGTGCGGACACATAACAACACTCTGGCATTTCGTTCACGTGGTCTCGTGTCCACCCCCCCCCATCTTGTGGTCACTCAGGGTTCTGATGTAGCTCTTGACTCTCCACCGTTACATCATTGCCCTCTCCATACGAGCTGGTTGACGTGGCCTCCTCACTTAAACACAGTCCAAACAGTGTGTGTGTGTGTGTGTGTGTGTGTGTGTGTACACACACTTTTCACTTTCCAATTTATGTTCAACTGGTAATGATGAGCATTGATGAAAATGTACTCTCGCATAGTTCAACGTGAGCATTTGTTATTCTTTATGCAGTGAACTGTACTGCGTGATTGCTGTAATGTTACCATTGACCCCAAGAAAAGACAGTACATACGTTTGTCAGTAAACTGAATTAAGGAAGCCTGCCAACACATACCATATCCATAATACAATGCTAAACATGTTGCCAGGCAACACTAGATGTCACAGTTTGGCCACAATGGGCCACACATACATAATTGACATAATTATTTGTTAACATTTTTAGAGCTGTTGAGATATTGCAATACCTTTGCACAATATATTGCATGATAAAAGATATAAGATAACATATTAGAGCCTCTTGCAACTTTTTAATGCACCATTTGCTGAGGAAACCGGCCTTATCCTTATGCAGAGGACCATTCCAATTAGTCTTCTGCTCTTTGTAGATATTCATCTTTAATATGCAGAGTAAGCAGCCACTTCCTAGTTCCACACATTTCCAGTCACAACTCTCAGATGGGTAATCTGGCCTGTTATATTGCTGTTCTTTTCTTTACTCGGAAAACACAAGATCAAAGGCAATCCAATCAAGATCCAAAATATTTAATGAATCTCGAAGGAACTGTTGGCATCCAGTATTACATCCCTAAACAGACCGTCAATTAAACTGAATTAAAAATGCCCTTCGACCACATAAAGTAGGTCTGAAGTGGTATGTGTGTGTGAGAGGGGGAGAGGTAGTGAGAGAAAGAGAGAGAGAGGTAGTGAGAAAGAAAGAGAGTGCGATGGTGCAGCAAGTCAGCGTGACTAATTTGTGCAGAAGAACATGCGTGCTGTGAGAGAGTGAGAGATGAATAATCCCAGTGAGTTCCTGTCACCTCCTGACATGAGGGGAGTATAAACCTCAGAACCCTGCCATAGTTTGTCATCACATGTTCACCGTGCCACACCATCACCTGAATCACTGCCAGCTTATTCCATATCCTTCCAAGCACCCAACTTTATATCGCGGCATGACCAAAAGAATGTCTTCCCCGCAAGAGATTGCGTCGCGTCTGTTATCGCACCTGCTTGGCTCCGCTATATTTACACTTCATTGTTATTTTCTCGTCGTCGTCGTCATCATCATCATCGTCGCTTCTTCCGCACTTTTTGTCCATGGTTTTCTCTGCAACCCCCCCCCCCCCCCGCCCCCCCCCACCCTCATCTCACTTAACCTCTCCCTCTCGCCCTGCCCGTGTGCTCTCCAGGACCTGGACAAGACCCAGACCGAGATCATGCGTCACCACACCAGCGTCAGCGAGCTGAAGAGGAGCTTCATGGAGTCGGTGCCCGAGCCGCGCCAGAGCGAGTGGGACAAGCGCCTGTCCACCAACTCCCCGTTCCGCACGGCCAGCTTCAACGGCCAGACGCAGCCGGGCTCCGGGGTGAGTCGTGGTCGGACTTCTGGTGGAGAGGGTGATCGTTATGGGATGCTGTGTGTGTGTGTTTGGGTCTGTTCAACCGTTCCGCTGTTGGGTGTTTGATTCCTCCGATGCCAGTGCTCAGTGTTGTTGTTATTTCTCTCGGCGTCAGGTTCTTGTGTCTGGGAGATTCTAATTGCGTTTTCTTGGTGAAATGTGCCTCCAGAAATACAATTATATTCTGTTATATTCTACTATCTGTTATCTTTCAGATCGCATATAGAGTGCGGTCTGGTAGAGAATCTCTTTGCATTCCTTTGTGTGTGTGTGTGTGTGTGTGTGTGTGTGTGTGTGTGTGTGTGTGTGCGTGTGCGTGTGCGTCTGTGTGCGCGTGTGTGTGCAGGTAATGATGTCCACTGTAATACCTGCATACAGAGCAGTTGGTGGCATGTCTGAGGTAAAGGTGCTTTATTTGTCACTTCCTGGTAATGGCTTGACTGCAGTGTTTTCAGTCCACCACCCGGCCATCTGTTACTCAAACTACATACAAGAATGGACTTTTATTTTGGAATGGCAGCTAACAGCAGATGAACCAATAGGAAGCAGCTTGCCTTTCACGACGAGTTTGCTGGCCTGGCCTGTGACCTTTCAGGTCTGCTCCTCCAACCCCACCCCCACCCTCACCCCTCCCCCCCTCCCGCCCCACCCCCAACCCCATCCTCACCCCCCTGGCACCTCAAGCTCCTCTCATTGGCTGCTGTTCCGGTTTCGTAATTCCCTGCTTGCAGACCAATCGCATGGCTGGGGGTGATCCACACTGTATCTGCATGAGTCCTGCAATCACTGTATGAGTTGATCAGTGAGAGACTGACAACAAAAAGTATATATACAGTATATATATATATAGAAATAAATACTGAAAACAAAACAAAAAAACAACAAACTGATCCTTCCTCCTCCTCCTCCTCCTCCCCCTCCTCCTCCTCCTTATGTCATTGTCCTCCTCACCTGTTCCCCCCCCCCCCCCCACCACCCCACTTCTGTGTACGATCCTCACTGGTCGTCCCATGTTTTGTGTGTCTCTCTCTCTCTCTTTCCCTTCCTTCATCTTCATCATCACCCCCCCCCGTCCCTCTTAAAGTCCTGTCCCGGCTCCCCCCTTGAGTCTCCGTCCACCGCGTCTTCATCGCCGTCTCCCCCCCCACTGCCCCGGCCGCTCCTCCCGCACGCAGACGCTCCCCTCCGGGGAGGGTCGGCCAGGAGGGCCTCCTCCTCCCCCGACCCCCCCGGGCGACGCCCCTCCTCCGCCCACAGCTTTAAGATGCAGTTTCTGTCCCAGACATGAGTTCAGGCCGGAAACCAGCCCACGTCACTTAGAGATCACAGTGGCCGCCCCCCCACCCCCCCAAAAAAAAAAAAAAGTTTGTTGGCACAAATTTTACACACACACACACAAAAAAATGCCTAGAGCACATTTTTTCATAATGGACGTAATTTCTAGGTTAAAAAAACAACAACAACAACAACAACAAAAAAACAACAACAAAAAAACAACTTAGAAAAGGCACCTCGTGTGTCACTGCATGATCCCGTACATTTTGAAGACATTCAAAAGACCTGGTGTATGGCCAGCTCCTCCAGGCACACAGCCACGGGACAGGCCCACGGTATGTACACACGCACAGGTCGACTCGTGAGAGAGGCGTCACGGCGCACGTTCCTGCCAACCAGACACCAGAGCGCCAGCTCCCCTTTGAGGTTGGACCTCTGCTCTCTCTTCTCTACACATCCGTAAGACACTGCACTGCCACGACGGTTTGCACTAAAGCTCAACGTTTGAAGCTGCCACAGAATGCCTTCTCCAAACCGCTGCCGTGAGGGCAAGGACCGTTCACCCCTCTCCGCTGTTCCCCTCACCGTCTCTCTCTCTCTCTCTTTCTCTCTCTCACTCTCTCCTGCCGCAATAGTACTTTGCTTCAGCCCATCCCGAAGGGCCCAGCTCTGTCCCCAGTGTCGTCCCTCCGTTGAACTCTGTCCGTGCGGCTGTGCAGATTCAAAGCGTCTTTTCTTTTGAAGTCACAAACAAAAGAAAGCGAAAGGATGGCTGCTCCCGAGCCCATGCGATGTGGATACGGGGCCGATGCCATGCTCCATGGATAGGACTTGACGTGGCCACATGTAGCCATCCCACTGGTTGTCATGGCCACAAGCACTGACGCCCGTTTGAAAAAAAAAGCGTTTACCGCCGTGATGGAACGGATTGTTTCGGAGCTGCGTTGTCTCTTGGCCGAGTGTATTAAGTCACAGGCATGGGCGAACGCCCCCTGTATCTGTTCATGTGTCCAGATGTAGACATCGAAGACACATTTTGAAACCTATTATGGTCGGAAGAAATAACACTGCAATGCCATATCCATGCAAAGCATTTCCTTACTTATCCACACTTTGTCCCCTTTGCTACAACATTTTTTGCAGCGTATAAATTTGCGTTTCTTTCGTATGGTTTTCATAGGTTTTAACAGCCAGGCTCGTCACTCAGAATAGAGTGCGATGAACGCCTGCCGTTGGGTGACTGAGCTTAGCTCACCAAGCGCACTCACGGAATGGCAGCCAACAGCACGGGATCACTAGTGAGGTGTTTATCTCCTCCATCTCCTCTGCGTTGGGGCCTACGAGCCCTGTCTTTGACATTTCAAGCCTCCCTTTTCCACTGACACCTCCAAATACCCCCTGCCCCCCCCCCCCCCCTGTGTTTCCACTTGTCTGCCTGTCTATCTGTCTGTCTGCCCCCCCCCCCCCCCCACCCCCACCCCCCACCCCCCACCCTTGCTCATCCGTCTCCACTGTGTCTCTGTCTCTCTTGGTCTCCTTCGGGCGACGCACAGCGAGGCAGGAGTCGCCCTCTGGCTGCCGCTGTGCACAAGGTAAGAGTGGTGGGCGGTGGGGGGGCCCCGGCTTTGAGGGGCCCGGCACCGCTCGGCAGCCACCACCACCGCCACCCGCCGCCGCCGCCGCCGCCGGACGGCAGCGAGGAGGCCAAGTGTGAGGAGGAAGTAGTGAGAGCGAGGGTGGTGGTGGAGGAAGAGCTGGAGGAGGTGGAGGAGGAGGAGGAGGAGCAAGCCCAGAGCCGCGGTCACACCCTTAGGGTGCCCGTGGTGGTGGAAGATGAGGAGGAGACGGGCGCCGTGGCCCGGGCGCCGCCCTACTCAGCCAGGCTGCCCCAGTCGCGGCTCTCCTTCCTCTTGTCCTCCGGCCTCCTGGTGGTGGCGCTGACCATGTTGTGGATGATCTTCCTTTGAGAACACACACGCAGACACGCGCGCGCGCGCGCACACACACACGCACGCATACACACACGCAGACACACGCGCACACACGCACGCACACACGGACGCACACACACACACACACACACGCACGCCCACACGCACGCATGCACACACACACACAGACACGCACACATATGCTGGACGGCTGACCTCTTACTTATATTAGAAGACTATGTTAGGTGATGCCCCCGAACCCGCCCACTACCTTTCAATAGAGAATGGCTCTGTCTGAATCCAGTATCCACCGGCTCCATATATATACCCTGCCAGACCCACCCACACTCACACAATGCTGTGTCCAGTCTACATTAGGTTAAATCCAGTTCATCCAAGAAAACCTGGCTGTTTTTGAGACATTAAAGACTTTTTCTACGGCGTTCAACGACTACTGTAGAGATGGTCAGGTTTTGATGCAGGAGGTTAAATAGCTATTTCCTGCTAGTTTTGCAACATACAGGCCTAACATGCTCAGCCATAGTGAGCAAAATGTTGCCGTGGAGCAAGATTGAACGCAGTGTCATTTGGTAACTTTTAAGTTCAGAAATACTGACGTACTGAAAATGACCATTGGGACTTTTGTGCATAAATTCTGGGTTTGGGAACGTTGACCTTGATTTTGTGACAAATCCACATGCTGACTTGCGAGTCCAGAGTCAGTGCTGCTGGTGGATTACGCAATGGCCTTAAAGCAACGCTCCTCTCAAGCTATGGTGGCGGTCTTTGTTTACCTGAGCTCAATCCCAGGGACCAAACTGATAGAAAACATGCTACGTGTGTCGCTTGCAAATCTAAACTGTGTGGTTATAAAATCACTGCCCTCGCCCGTTCAAAAACCTACTGGTATGACATAGAAGTGACTGCAGGAAGAGCTTTCATTGAGCTGTTCTTTTGACACTGACTGTGTGTTTAGTGGCAGCGAAATTGTCAAAATGTCATGTTGCAGCCTTGTGAAACAACACAGGACGATACATTCTGGTCCTCTCTCAAATGAGGATTTGTGTGACTATGTTTCATGCAAGATTTTCGCTCCCATTCAGTCTAGATTACTCCCAAATAAGTGAGCCTTGTTACATTTAGTGTTCATTTTGTGATTGTATGTAAAGAAAATGTTAATTCTCAAGAGCGGGAGAATGTCAATTGGATTTTTTTTTTTTAGAGTTCAATTTACAAGCTCTTTGATGCATATTCATAGATATGTTTTGCATTGAACTCAGACTAGGTTTGAAGCCATCAAAAAGAGGTGCAGAAGAGCTTCTATAATGTTGACATGGAATGTTGTTCCTTGGTTTAGAAATGTTGAGACGAGATTTGGTGGATAATTTCATTGGCACTGTTGGCCTCTTGTAACGAAATACAATTTATAGACACTGCATACTTATTTTGTGCCGTTGAATTTTTTAAACCTACGAAGAATGCATGCACGTAGTCGTACATGTGCTAAGTGTAATGTAGCGTACTGCTACTTTGTCCCAGTTTCATGTGTGTCTATACTTTTTAGAATTACAGTATGACTGAAAAACCTAATTTTCATTTTACTGAGGTTCTCGTCCTGACTCGTAAAAAAAAATTGGCTTTTGTGATGGCCAACAAACTGTCTCAACCATTCAATATTTCTGATGACATCATTGGCCAGATTCTTATCATGTGATAAGCAGCTCTAACCCAAACACTCTCAACGTTAAAAAAAAAAAAAAGCCCTTCTGCAAACCTACGGTCACAAGCCCACCGTAACCTTTGCTTTAGCAGTTATGCAACAGAGCCATTTCCAACTGCTCTCTGTGAAGACATCCCAAATGTTAATTGGCTCAGGCAGTGATTGGCCCAGGGCAGTCCAACAGAATGTCAGTCCAAGGACGAGAATCACAACATAGGAAGCAGAAAAAAAAAAGAAAAATGGGTCCCATTTTTTGAGACTAAGAATTCTCTATACTTTCACTGTGAAACATTTATAAACAAACCACAATCAAGGTTTTCATTTTTTTCAACTATCGTAATTGTTGGTCTTATTTGGTCAGCTATTTCCTTCTGCCGTTTTGTTAATGTGTGTTTAGTTGAAGTTATGATTAGTAGTAGTAATCCATAAATAATAGGGGAGGGCCGTCTCCGCTGAAAATGATTTTTTTGAGTTCCTGCTCATTAAAATGGGTACCAGGTCCATGTTCTCTCTGTCACACAAACAATACAGGTGCAATGGTGCTGTCCCTGCAATTTGGTTGTAGTGTGTGACACGAGGCAGCTGGTATCATCCCTAATTATCCCTCGATAATAATACAAAGAAATGTGGAATGTGTAAATATATTGATATATGTAATATCTGGTTAATATGTGTTGTACTAAAGATACACAATTAACATCTGTTCATGTCGTTATTGCATCTATCTATCTATCTATCTATCTATCTATCTATCTATCTTTCTATCTATCTATCTGTCTGTCTGTCTGTCTGTCTGTCTGTCTGTCTGTCTTTCTCTCATCTATCTATATAACCTATTTCTCTTCCTCTCTGTCTCAAACATAGGGGGAACTCTGATATTGTATATTGCCATGCTATAAAGGCATTGGCTATCTTGTCATAAAAGCCATGAGAGATCATTAATACTTTTTCCTCAACATGCAGGTTTGAGATGAAAGATTGAATTGAAATGAATACTTGCTCCTGAGCTGAGTTATTGTCAAGCTTTGCTAGAATTAGTCACTACTGCAGTAGACCTAGATCTAATATATTTCCTATCAATCACAATATACTCTTTTACTTATAATGCACTTATGTATTTATTTTCATATTAATTTATTAATATTATATATTATTATGTGTGTATTATTTCTTCAAACCACGACGCAGCTCAGTGTTAAGTTAGGCTTGTCTCATGCAGCCAGACTTTCACTTGCAACGTTATAAAGCTTTGAAGAAATATAGGTAGTACTGAAGTAGTTTTCTTCGTAAAATGTTACCTCAAACGTATAAAGTTACCTCAAACGTATAGACGTGATTGTTTTCCAAGTCACACAAAATTAATTCACTGTAACTGTAGATATAACAATATTTTTGCATAATTATATGTTTCAAACAACATCCATTCACGCCAACAAGCCACTCTACCAACAAGAAGAAGACAAAAACCAATATTGTTCTGGGGGAAACTCTTGTTTTACCTGCCTGTTTTACAGTGCACATTGGTTGATGGTTTGCAGCACACTGCAGCAACTGATGGATGGTCCAGTCTATGTAGTAGTCCAGTATGTGTATTTAGCTCTTTAACACTGTGTGTTCATCTGTTTGTTTGGGGGGTGGGGGGGTGGGGGTTGGACGTGGTTCAAAACACCATCCCCTGACTCGACGCCTCTCGTCCCCCCTTCTCCCCCACCAGTCTCCCGTGCTGAAGACTCAGACCATCACCATCTCTGACGTCACCAACTCCCTGCGTGGAACCCTGGCCAACCAGGACGTGCCCATCATGCACACGGAGACCAAGACCATCCTGTACGAGTCGGCGCAGGTGAGGAGCGCTCTGGCTGACACGCCCACAGCATCGTCGCCCGTCCCCCCCCCCCCCCGCAGCCCCGCAGCCCCGCTGTCCACGTGCTCACCATGCAGGCTCTGAACAACGGCAGGGATCAGAGAGGGAGGGGCTTCTTTTGGTGTCTGATGTGTTTATTTTCAGAAGCTTGCTCTCCTCGGCCTCCCTCTCTTTACAACTCTCAAATCTTACAGCCCTACAGCCGCTTTGAATGTGCAACGACGGCTTTTCTGCTAACCGGCAGGTGAAGCTACATACAGCATCGGTTCACATAGCGGGTTTTGTGTGTGTGTGTGTGTGGTGACTCTTTCTTAATTAGCAACTTGGTTGTCCACCATTAGATTCAAAATGATGATATTTCTGACCATCCCAAGAACCTCACCTTCAACCATTAAGGGTGGATCTAAACGGTCGTCTGTGTCCCAGAGTATCCCAGCAGGATGACAACAACATTTACTACACTTCAGTAGATGCAAAATTCAAATTCAGTCTCGTCTAACACCCAAAAGGTGTCTCTCTCCCAGTCGACAGACACCCTGGTGACCGAGAGAGACTCGGCCATGGTGCTGAACGCCCAGACCATCACGTCAGAGACCGTCAGCAGGACCACCACCACCCAGATCACCAAGGTAGGTCCAGTTCCTCCTCACTATTCTCTTCACTGCACGGCAGGCTGGCCTGCCCGGTCTGCATGGCAAATCAGAGCATATTGTCTGTGGCCAATCAGAATCCAGATATCAGCTGGGCGGTATTCCATGGTTGCGTGGTCCCATTTCCTGGGTCCCCATCCCCATCTTTGAGAATGTTCTGTGATTCAGAGTCTGGTATCAGTTGCTGGTGGGGTTCCTAGATGGAGTATTTTTACTGAACCATTGAGTAGGGGTTGAAGAAAGTATGGTTACGCGTAACCATAGTAACCGAAAACAGATGACAGGAGTCAGGTTGTTTCCTGTGCCTTTTAAGGATCCTGCCTTTAAAGTATACGGATACTGCTATTGAAGCTTGAAGGGAAAAAAAAAGTCTCTGAAAATGGCTCAGAGACTGGGTGAAGGTTAGAGAACGGCTCAGAAGAAACATCTGGGAAGAAACAGCAAAGAAACAGCAAAGTGAACTTTATGTTGAAACACAATTGAAATTTAGGATGGTTATCAGGCCAATTTCATGGTTGACCTACGGCAGCCCTGACAGCTCAATGCGTCATAACTTAAGAAAACACATGCACATCAAAACATCTCTGTGGAGGTGTTTCTCGTGGAGACTCAGAGAGTGATGAACATGTCTGGACGGGCTTGTTGTGTTATGATGGATTACAGTCGGCTGTCTGTTGGCGGTGTTGGAAATGAGATGTTTTTCGTTTTTTTTTTTACATTCTGAATGCATGGTTTAGATGTTTTTATGCAGTGTCCAGACATGTTCATAACTTTGAATTGTCCTCTGGAAATATGTCTGTGTTCATTTGATATATTGTGTTGTTGACAGTGTGTTTTCTAAATGTTGCACATATATTGACAAATTGCTGAAGTTTTCTAAATTTGACAGTTTTGTCTTTTTAGCTGTGTCTTTTTAAGTTGCAGTGCATTGAGCTCTCAGAACTTTTCTCACTCCAGCACTGACAATACTGGCCGTCTCACTTTTCATATATCATCACTATCCTCGTCTCTAAAACCCTTTTCGCTAAGGTTTGTGGGATACTGTTTGACTGACCTGGTTCTGATTAGAAGGTTACACCATCCCTGATTTCTCAACAATCAAAATGTGTGTGTTTTCCTTCCAGCTTTGACCGCAAAAGTGCCACACCCTGTTGAGATATGATACACCTAATAATAATAATAAATATAATTTTTCACCAGGCCCTAAAACTTTGCCAAAAAAATTTGAGTTTTCGTATATGTTCAGATAGTGCAAATCAACGTCAAAGATCCCTGAAATAATAATAATAATATAGAAGAAAAATAAACGGACCAAAAACAAAAGGGACCTTCGTCCTGTTTCACAGGCTCGGTCCCTAATAATAATAATAATTCATGTTATTTGTATAGCGCTTTTCAAAAACCCAAAGTCGCTTACACAATGAAACAAAGAACAAAGAAAGATGACAGTACTGCATATGTACATACATACAGTGGTACATACATACACAAGACAAGACATCCAAAACAAGACACAAGGACAGGACAGGAGCAATAGCAGTCCAATGGGCCGAGATGCAGGGGAGAGTGGCGGGGTGGGATGAGGGGGTGGCGGGTCATGACCTTACATCGTAGGGTACAAATGTGTGCATGTGTGCTCCCGTTTCCTTGCTAGACGGTGAAAGGTGGCGTCTCAGAAACGCGTATTGAGAAGAGGATTGTGATCACCGGGGACACAGAGATTGATCACGATAAGGTGAGGAACTTGCTGACATCTCTTACAGATATCTCTGGTATCTCTTGGCAGTGTGCTAGCGTCCACTCTTTGAGCTTTCTGTAGAAGCTTATTACTTTAGCGAAGTGCTACGCTAAGCATCGCATGAGTGGCCCACCTTGCTGAGCTCATGCCAGAAATGGTGTATTCGTGCTTATTAATGAGTTGGTAAGAATCCAAAAAATGGGTACGTTTAGTTCATCTGCATGGCTGTCATGTGTAATGGAAAAATCAGTGTGTTACCTTTTATAGCATTTGACTTAGCTTTTTCAGGTTGTGTTATCTAGTTACCCCATGTGTTAACTAGTGTTATCCAGACCCCCTTTGTCCGCCTATTACCTGACATGAACCGGTCACACGAAAGCAGTGACCCCCTTTTGCATCATCTCCCTCCCTTGATGTATGGATAATTGCGTTACGGCGAGAGGGTGAAACTGTGCCTCATTTCCTGAGTGCAATTAACCGTCTGGAGCAGGGTAAAAGTGTGTCTCTTTTGATGTGAAGACAATAGCCCGGGGAGGGGGTGAAACTGTATCTGGGGCTCACTGTGCGAGAGAGGAGACTGGTGTATGCATACATTAAATAGGGTTTTTTTTTTTTGTGTTGCAACTACTGTGTGCTTTCTTGCATTTAGAAGTCTCATCGGTCCTAGGCACAATGTCTCATGAAGGAATTGCCACAACCCATGTCCTTCTGCACCTCATTTGTTGATCCTCCAACATTAACTCAACACCTGTTTACACATGCTTGTGTGACACTCGCAATTCGCCGTCTTTTTCTCCCACTTCTTCCACTGCTCAGGCTCTGGCCCAGGCTATCAAGGAAGCAAAGGAGCAGCATCCGGACATGTCTGTCACCAAAGTGGTGGTGCACCAGGAGACAGAGATCAGCCCAGACTAGAGGGAACATCAGAGCTGACCTGAAACCCTTGGAATGGTAAGGTCATGCCAATAACAAAATGTAACCACACCATTTAGTTTTATTTTTCTACTGCTTTTCTTGCCACCATAATTGCTTATCCTGTACAATAGTTTTTTTTTTTTTTGCATTTGTGGAACCGATAATTATATTCTTTATAGCACTAACACACAGTGACACATTCTATGTATATTTAAGCTTACCTGGGAATAAAACTCTTTCTGAGTGTGACTCACGTTAAAAATGCATCAGGAATGCTATGATATGGGCTGAATAGGTTAAATGCACTGGAGCTTTTGTAGAGAGATTGTCACAATCGTTCAAACAAACGCAGGCCATGGGAATAAACGTCACGTAAACAATGCAACAATTTGGCCGGAGTCATGACGCTGCAGAAAGCAGCGTTCTAAGCACTTAAGACTCGCGATGACGAGACCAAAGCAATAGCTTCGACCCGCCCAACTGTTGTTCATCCTTCACCGTGCATTTTCCACACGACCATTACGGTCGGAGGCGCGCAAACCGACGATGCCCATGTGGCTTTCATTTTGGTTTTGTTTGTGCAAGTATAAAGTGTCCAGGGGCAGTCTGGTACTGTTTAGCCAGCATCCTAGGTGGTATGTGAGCCCACTGTTTACTGGCCAAGCTTAAAATCATTCCATATCGCTGTGATGCACGTGTGTGCGAAGCGCTACCACCGGAGAGTGGCCTCCAGTTATTGTACCTTCACGCTTCAATTGTTCTGTATTCAATATTCAAATGTGTATTACTAACTAGACTTCCTGTTCCTGTCTCTTTCTCTTGGCTCAGCGGAGTCAGAGACATACGTGTCCTGGAGCCTTGCCCACCTCGCCCTCCCCTACGTGTCCCCCCCCCCCCCACCCCCCATCTCCCCCTGGTTTTACCCAAGTGCACTGCCCTGGACGTACGCCACACCACCAGACCACATTACAGGACGCCCGGCCTCGGCTCTTGAGCCAAGCATTTTGACCTGCAATTTCTTCTTTTTTTTTTTTTCTTTTTTTTTTTTTTTTATTATTCCAAGAAGGATGGAGTTCCACAACATGGCTGCCTAGAATTGAACCAGGATTTCCCACAAACCCCCTCGGTCGGTTCCCTTCTCACTGCCACTGAATTGATCGAAATTCAGGTTTTTTTTTTGTTTTCTATTAAAGAGAAATGAAAGTACAACATTTGTGAATTATTTCCTCTCCTATTTGTCTGGAGATTTTAAGAAATTTTCAAAAGGGCATTTTGGTCTTTTAGTCTTATTTTTCTACTGCTTTTCTTACCACCGTAACTGCTAATCTGTAGCTTTGGATCAGGATTTTTATTAACTTCAATGGGTGTGCGGATGGGAATGTTGGGGGATTTTCTTCGGCTCTGTTGAAAATGTTATCAAGAAGCAGTAGATTCCTAAAATCGTCACACTCCAAAATGGTTTGGTGTCATGTTGTACAGTAAAAGTATATTTTATTGTCCCTCTCAATATTTTATTGTCCCTCTCAATGTGAAAAAAATATTTTTCGATATATATGTGACTGACTTGATCAGACCAAAATGGTGGGCCATTAAAATCTGTCTCCTACTTGAAAGTTACGTTGTGATAATCGGCTAATTTATTGTTATCATCTTTCTATCATTTTTTTTATTTTTTATTTTTGATTTGTGATCCTTGTCTCTCTAAGACATTATCAAAAAATCAGGAGACGGCAGTGTTATTTATTTTCTATATTTATTTTCCCTCTCTGACTTGTCTTTGTGTATGTGTTTAACATTTTATGGATAGTTTTCTTGTAGCAGCGGAATGTATTGTTATGTAGTTCTGTATGAGGCTGAACACAAACCCAGCTGTATTCATTCTCATTGGGCAGCGTTTTGTGCCGCAGTTATTTTAGTTGCATAGTTGCATTTCTACTTTTCTACCAAAGGGGGCAGTGTGTCCTCATCCACAGAGGTTCAAACAAATCAGAGGCATTGCTTTCACGCTTCAACGGGATTGGGGGATTAAATAGAATGGATGAATTTATGGCAGACTGGCAATAAAACATTCAAAAAGTGGGGCAAATGCCATAGAAAACAAATGACCAATGTAAGAATGTGGAAAATCACATGCGCACATTGTGCACATCTACTATTAATGCCAACACAACATGTTCACAGATACAATATGATGATTTTTGTAAATGGGAACAAAATAATTCAAAGCTTTTGTATGCTGTTTTTAAGTAAGTTTCAAGTATTGATGAATCTCCAGTGCAAGACACACTGTCCTGTAAAACAATCCATTAAGATCCAAAACCCACACAATTTGTAATGTTTAGTCTACTTCTACAACATGTTTTTGTAGTAAAACTGTTCTTTTGTACAGAAACCTATTGTGTCATTGCTAATGTATGTGCTGTTTGCCATAATTTCGGAATTTCCCTTTTACTTTACTTTGAGCTCACAGTAGTAAACTAGCAAACTGAGGTTTACAATAGTTTTTGGTTATTTATTTTTAAATGAAAAATCCTTCACTGTTAATGAAAGTGTAATAAAAGAGCACCATGCACTGAGTAAACACGTCATCTCTTCTTGATATTCCATATTTATATTTATGAACTACTTTGGTCCAGTGAGCTTTTTTTGTTATTATTACAGACAACAAGAGTAATGATGTTTAACCACAGTGAGGTGTTATAATATGAGGTGACAAAAGCAAACACAAGCAATGTGACTTTAATCCAGAGTAAGTTACATTAAAACCAGTCCAGGCGTCTTGAACAAATATTGTTCACAACCTGACTACAAGACACGTGTTGACTGTGGTTATTGACATTCTGAAGGGTCACTTGGCAGAATATAGGAATTCAATGATGAACGTCACATCCTCAGTGAAAAATGTGCGTGCAGTCGTAAACATTATAAAGAAAGCCCGTTTCATCAGCGTCTCTTCTAAACCATGACCCCGGGCCCCGGAGCCTGCCGGCTCCTCCAGCCCGAATTCTCTTCAAATGAGCTCATATTCCCAGCTGACGTCGAAGTGATGCAGTTTGTGGCAACGCTAAACACCATGACATGTCTTTCTCTTGACATTTGACAGTGGTGCACTTATAATTTATTTTGAACCATTCATTATCCTGCTTCGTTATAATAGGGCAGCCAGACTGTGTGTGTGAGTGTCATCTAGGTCTGGACTGTCACACTGCTAGGGGCACTGAAAATGTTATTTACTCATTTCTTTAACTTTCAAAATGTTTTACTTATGCTATTTTAATACTTTTTTACTCATGCCATTATTTATAAATATTACAAATATTTCAAATATTACAAAAAAGCCTGTGATGCAAGGTGCACCATCTAAATCTAGCTCAGGGCACCAAACTGGTCAGGGTTGGATCATCTCTGTTGTTGTGGTTGTTGTTGTTTTACTACACAAAAATAATAATTGAAAAAGTAAAAGGCTGTCACATGGTCACTTACACCACGATGCGAATATATCCACACTATATATTGCAATGGAGAATATTTTTACATCACTTATAATATGTGACTAGATTTGTGCTGCATAACAGGCAGAACCCATTATGCCAACATGCCTTGTATCAAAAAGAGGAACGCTATAGTTCTGCCCGCTGTGTTTGATATGACGACAGAAATGTCTTGTTAGTATATAGTTATAACAAATTCGTCTTTCATGCTGTGAATCAAACTATTACATTTGTATACATTTGATTCAAACATCAAATCTCAACACGTGTTTGAAGTGTTTGAAATCCAATTGGCAGAATAATATAAAGCTGTGTGAAAGGTATATGGCTGGATGGAATTATCAAATACATATTTTTAAGACACAGCAACAATAGTGGAGGAGAAGCTATGGTTCTATGATTCTGGTCCAAAGTTGTGTCATTGTCTAGGACAGCATTGAGCAGTGATGAGGTTCCTTGATAGATTTCTATGTTTTATTTAGTTTTTTGTCTATTTTCTGTCTAAAGCTAATTCAAGATTCAAGATTCAAGATTCTGTATTGATCCCTGGGGGAAATTCACCCATAGGTCATAGCCTTTACAAGAAAGATAACATTCATCATTTTTAATTCTTGAGCCATTTATGTGATCTAGGCTACTGTAGAGACAGGGCTATGTCGATACACAGGGATCATTCAAAGGTAACTGGTAGAGACAGGGCAATGTAGATACAGGGATCATTCTCAGGTAAGTGAAATCCGTTCTGCTTGATGCCACAAAATTCAACACTGAACCTTTAGCTACGTTAGGTTAGATGTAAGAGCTATAGTTTGAATGTAATTTGTCAGAAAAGCCATAGCCATCTGTCAGCAATAAGTCTGTGAAATGTTCTATGAGAATATGTGTCTCGGGTTGACTGCTCCTACCTCCCTGTGACACAGTTCATATTTCAACCACTCCCGACTCATTTCGGACCAAGCATGGCATATTTTCCCCTATGAAATCTTACCTA
>JAXIVH010000030.1:3609079-3612590 GCA_036785325.1 Urophycis tenuis
CATGTGCAGTGTTTCATAACGAGGCTAAGAGACAACCTGAAAAGAGGACAACGCAGATAACGCAGGGTTCGCCTCTGTGCTCAACTGTTGAGCATCGCGGCCTACGTATGAGGGAAACACGAGTATGGATTACCTTGACAACAACACCACGTGATCTGATGTGGGGAATTTGTCAAGTGACAAAAAACAAACAAAAAAAGCCTGCTGAGCTAATGACGTAGCATCACCCGGGGTGAATAAAGGACGTCTTGTCAATGCCACACTAACCGTGCGACAGGGCATGCATTACACAACCAACAACATAGAGAGACTAGAACATACATCACGTCTCGATGAGTAAATGTGATGCAGGGCACCCTGAGGTAGTGTTGTGGTGCTGGCAACGCCGTCACACAACCTGCAGGCTTCTGTGAGCTTCGGCCCTCAACCCCCTGAACAGAGGACAGGGGGGAAGGACACCATCCATCACCACCAGGCTGGACAAAGTAAAGGCACAATATGTTTAAACACTGAATAATACAGCAAGGAAACGTCGACAAACTCATTTCGTTCCTACGTGTTTTGAGGCGATTTATTTAGCTATTCCTCACTTGGGCTGCAGTTACGGCTTGACACGGTTTGGGGATTTTATTCAAATTATGCTTTCGGTGTAAATGTTATTTTTCAAATATTGAATCAATATTGAATTAAGTCAACATAGTGTTTTATTTTCATGCAAACTTGCATCTCGTTGTGCAAATATATTATGTTGAGGAAAACAGTATTTCTGTGAATTATCACATGAAATGTTTTAGCCTGATACCTTTGTAGCTCAAGATACATTTGTAGCTCAATCTAACAAATCGTTCTTGGATTTTCAAAAATCATCATATGATCAAATTGTTCAAATTGTCAACATTTCCCCTTGCTTTCCATGATAATACATTCTTAAATATTGGCCTGCAATAGCACCAGCATATCTTCTACATTTCCCATGCACTCCCTGCTCATGCTTGGTAAGGAAATGTTGATGATCATTACTTTGAGAGGGAGCAAAACAGATGTAAAAGAAAAAATAAAGAATATGTGTTTGGGATAATTGATTAATCTATCCATTTAGCTAATTTTAGGGTTTTTAAACCTGACCTCTATTTTCCCATCATTGTGGGTTTAAGTGAGTCAAGGACAACATGTTTTGAAACAGGACCAGTATTGAGTCTGAGTGCTGCAGACATTGCATTGTGGCAATGTAACCCTATGGTTACTCCCTGTCAATGTATATCATTTAAAAGTGCTTGTTTTTTTTACCACTTTCTGAGAGGCTCAGATTGTTATTAATGACTAACAACATTATGGAAAGGAAACCCTTTTTCTTGACTTTTTGGTTGATTCAGTCAGTTAATGTATCTCACCAAGTCTCAGTAAGCCTTGTTTGAGTCGCCGGAGTTGTTGAAAGATGAGAACAGTGGAAAGTTGGAGTGAGAAGTGCCAGCAAGAGCGAGCGTTTTATTGTACTACAGAAGGCACAGCTTGGTGTTATCTCAAAGATTTGGTGGAAAAAAAGGCCTAAGATTATGGGAAAATGTTCCTGCAACAACGGGACTTCTGCGTGAGAGCTCTCCTTGAGCATGACTTGGTTAGACGCAGAACACCTTTTTAAAAACCTAATGTTGGGTTTTCTGTTAACGTACCTGTTTCTAATTCTGATGGTCTTCATATGTAGTCCCTGTTTAAATGAATAAATGAGGAAGGAGATTTATTTTATGCCATAGTATTCAGGCCATAGGCTGTATGTTCCTAACAACGAACACAAAAACCACCAAATGGACTGGAGAAGCTGGAAACACTTACCCCTTATTGGCAAGGGTTATAAATCATGCTCTACGACCCATAGTGCAGCAGTTCAATGATGCAATGAATTTGTCAAACGGCGGCAGATTGATATATAGCGTCTTCCCCTGCTGTAAGAGTGAGCTTCAAGACGTCATTGGTTTACTGCATTGTGCACTCGAGTTATATAACAGTCTGCAATATGCTGAATCAAAGATTTGTCTTGCTCTCCCTCGGTCGCACCTAATTGGTTCAGAGATGGTGTAATTATACATGTGTGTGTGTGTGTGTGTGTGTGTGCATGCATGCCTGTGTGCGTGCGTGCGTGCGTGTGTGTGTGCGTGTGTGTGTGTGCGTGCGTGTGTGTGTATGTGTGTGTGTGTGTGTGTGTGTGTGTGCATGTGTGTGTGTGTGTGTGTGTGTGACTGTATCTGGGGGGGGGGGGGGGGGGATAACTGTCTCAGTACATTTTTTGATGGGTTTTCCCACCTCTACATAATCACATCCACAAATATACGATTGGATACTGACTCTTAGATTAGATAGATGCTTAATGAATGTAACTTCACTTAACTCAATACAAGGATATTATTTGGATTACATCGGAGACCCGAAAGAGAAAAACAGGCTTGTGGTCTATTTATTTATCACCCCCCCCCCCCCCCCCACCCCCCACCCCAACCACCCACCACGACGACAACCACCAACAAAAACACAACAGGAGGTTTGGTGGATCACACTTTTATCCACCACGAGTCCCTGCCGTCGCCGGAACTTCAGCGGCCAGCGGGTGATGGGGAGGAGGAGGAGGAGGGGGGAGGAGGAGGGGAGACGAGTGTGATGCCGCGCCATGCTAAGTGTTTGCTACATCACGCCACCGCAGACATGGAGCTCAGCGCTCCAGGTTGCAGCGGCGCACTGTGATGAATCACCGCCTGTCGCGTCCCATGAGTTCACCTCCGCCCCCCCCCCCCCCCCCCCCCTGTTTTTGTCCTTCATCTCTTTACTGTTCCCCCCGCCCTCAAAGCTTCCTCCCCCTCAGACTGTCCCCTTTGATGTTGTTTCATTAACCAGCAAAGTGACTCCTGTCCGCCTCTGCACGGAGCAGACGCCGCCTCGCTAGCGTAGCTGTTGTAGTTGTTTCCATGAGTGCTTGTACTGGAGTTGAACTCATCGAGAAAGGTTGCATACTGACACGTTTTTGTACAATTAAGAGAACATTTTCCCTTGATCACTAATGGCGAGTCCTTCAACGGCAACCGCAGAGCAGTGCGGTGTTTGTCTGTGTGCGAGTGCATGCCTGTGTGTGTGCGTCTGTGTGTGAGTGTGTGTGTGTGTGTGTGTGTGTGTGTGTGTGTGCGTCTGTGTCTGTGTATGTGTGTGTCTCTTTTTGTGCATGCCTGTGTGTGTCAATTACAACACCAACTCTCTGGCTCTCTGTGTTTGAGTTGGCTCACTTGTTCCCTCATTCCCTATTCCCTACATAGTGAACACTATATCGTACACTATTTAGGCAACATGTATAATTCAGAAGCTAACTATACGTCGAAAATCAATCGGCTTGACGGCATTTATAAACAAGCTGAGACTGACCATGAAAACCACTATGCATCATGTGATGTAGCCAGGAATAAGTATGTGTCACACCAACTCCTCCCCCTCTACCTCGATCGGCGTCGCCTGTCTATTGAGCACCGTTCCG
>JAXIVH010000030.1:3617790-3620290 GCA_036785325.1 Urophycis tenuis
GTTCTGCAGGCCTTTATCCAGAGGTGTAGGTGGGAGGGCAAAAACAGGTGTATCTGAAGTCATGCAGTGCCCATTATGAATGTCCCGAGATACACCTGTGTTGGCCCCTCCTATTACACTATTGCACCCCTCCTAATAACCAGCTCTGGGGAGTGGTGGTAACCGCAATACCGGGCGGCACTAGCTCAGTGGGTAGAGCGGACCGTAGGGTCGGCGGTTCGATCCCCTTGATCCCCCCCCCCCTCCAACCGTCCAAATGTTCGAACCCCACAAATGTACTGACTGTAAGTCGCTTTGGACAAAAGCGTCTCCTAAACGCCCCTCTAATACCAATGTGGGTTGTCTTGGGGCATCTGAGAGCTGCAATGAAAATTGCAGTGACAACTCTGATTGAATTGGATGTTATATGAGATTTTAGTCAGTTATATCAAATATTGGTGCTGCACGACAACTTCAACTTCTATCAGTACATTGTTTATAATTGTTTGGTTAGTATGTTATGTATTTATTATTGTGTTATTGTTATATTGCTCTCGCTATGATTTTTATTTTTTAGTTTCTAGAGTCGGAGTATTGCATAATTTTATCGTTATTGCCTATTGCATTGAAAGACAGTACCACTGCGAACACACACACTGATGTCTAATGTAGTGATAACTCTGTAACCCCTTAGATGTTTAAAGGCATCCATCCAAGGCCATTCATTTTATTGAGTCATTTATTTTGTATCTGGAAAAGAACTTTATGTGAGCTTGAAAAGCACTTTATAAGTAAAGCTTATATTGATATTATTATTATTTCTATACCTTCAGAAATAGCTGACCAATATGTGGAGAAATTAGCTAACAAGGTGAAAAAGGGCAACTTGTTGTCAGATCAAACCCCCAAAAAGCTAAAGGTGAGACAGAGCTCTGAAATGACGATGGCGGTGTAGTGTGTCAGAGACGCGGCCCTGCCTAAAAAAGCGTTGGTTATGGTTCGGTTATTGTTAAACCGTAAAGAACAAGACAAACGTCTTAGAAACGGTGATGCGATTTTTATTATACCCCGTTCAGTGACGACAACGCTTTAATGGACCGCGTCAAAGCTGTTTGTACGAGGTCACAGTTCTGTGCCTCTTTGGAGTTTTCCGTAGTCTGGCAAATTTGTACTCGGGTCTTCTATACAACGCACTTATAGCACAAGTCGATGAAGCACCACTAATATCTCTCAACCATCTGGTGATCCAAATATAGTCCTATTCATCAAGTGGTGCCTGTTTATTTCTGTTTTTAAGGATAATCCGAGCCATCGTGTCGGTGATGTATTCATTTTTGATTCGGCGCCGCGGTTCACGGCTCTGATACCAGGGCAGGGCTGACGTTGACGAGGATGCCTTTGAACAGGAGCAGAGACGCCAGCCTGCGCTCTAAAACTGAATCATCTCCCCGACCGAGGCGCTCCCTTCCTGCCGGGTATCTCCGGGGAGGGGGGGGGGGGGGGGGGGGGGGGGCGCTAACTGTCAGTGATAAATGCTGAGAGCCATGGTGACGGGAGAAGGGGGGCCCCCGGGGAAAGCGTGGGAGACTCAAAAAAGAAAAGTCTTCTTATTACAGGGCCACCTTTCACCATCAGCCATCATCACCCTCACGGGGCAGAGCGCTTGTTGCAGCAACAAGCCAAGCCAAAAAAAAAAAATTGATGTCATGGGAAATACAAACAGCGTGGAATGGGAGGGCTGAATAAAATACCGAGATGTTGGGCGTCAACCGATGTGCCGGGGTGGGGGCGGCGGAGTGGCTCCAGGGGGTCTGCGAGAAGGAAGAAGCGCCTTGCGTCACTCCGTGGTTTTTTTCTTCTCGTCGACTTCCGTACTATCATCCTCTCTTCCACTAAATCGAGGAGCTTAATTAGTCGCAAAGCAGATTCGAGGGAGCAAAGGACTGTACATGCTCACGGGTTTGTTTGTAATTTCTGCAGTCATTGCCACTATACATATCTTGAGAAAGGATAATAATTCATGAGCAGGATAAAGAGTTAAAAAATATAATTCAGTTGGCAGTATTTAAATGAAAATGACTTTGTTTTGATTCCTGATTCATTTTAATGAATGGTATTGTTTGTCACCCCTGCCATCATCTAAACATTAATTATTTACTCATGTATTCCCATGTCACTGCAGGTTTTACCCACCAATAATCCCTAATTCAGGCCACAAGGCTGCTTTGACTGCTGCTATCGACGCTATCTGATGTGTTGTCAAAACATATAAATGATTGGATGGCCTGACCCCAAAAACCTCTTCAGAATGGGTTGTTTGTTTTTAAGCACACACACACACACACGCACACGCACACGCACACACACACACACACACTAACACACACACACACACACACACACACACACACACACAATTGCCATTATTATTTCCTATTCTTGCACATGAGTTAGGATGGAGAAAAATTGGAGAAAACAACAGACAGAACAAAAAAACATTTTTTAGCAAATACTTCCAAAA